>VKKT01000096.1:265862-283383 GCA_008038995.1 Haliotis laevigata
CCCGGGTCTTCGGCGTGACGAGCCAACGCTTTAACCATTAGGCTACCCCACCGCCCCCAAACAACTATGGTCATAAGGAAGTGCAAGTGTGATGCACTCTCAAAACATTATCATATCAACATTGATTGACTCCGATATATCTCCCAATGTTTTCAATCGTAAATTAAAAATAAAGTTCCCCTACTTTTTTATAGAGTATAACGACAAGCATGTTATATTCAATAATAAACGTATTACCTATGTCAAAACGAACAACCCACCGCTTGTCTTGCACGTGTAGGTAACGCCAGTCGGACCGTTAAATCAGGAATGTCCCTCGTATTCTTATCACTAAGGGCACATTCCCCCTCCCCATCGTGGTTCCTCACGGGGATAGTATTACATATCCTCATGTGACGGATACGTATTTTTGGAAGTGATGCAAAAATCCAAGTCGAAAGCAAAACTAGACTAAAACAAATAAACTTATATTGTAACTTACATTATGACTGACATTATAACTTACATTATAACTGACGCACTCGCTTTTTCACCATGGCAGAGCCATTTCGTATCTAAGCGATTATTATCATAATTGTTTTCTTCTTATTTGAAAGGGCATTGTAGAACACAAAGGGACAAGTCTGTAAGATTTATCGGTTCTTAGCGTGCAATATTTATGTGGTTTGTGTTTTATGGTTTTAAGTTTCAAAGGTAAAGACATAAAACCTATGAATATTTCAGCACCATATCGATACAGGGAAAGAAAGAAAAAGAAAATTTGTTCAAATTCGATCCGTCATTTCAACATATATTTTTACTCTGATCATCGTCATGGAAGCTGATTACTAGATGTATGATGCTTGGGTAAGTGTAATGCATTAACAATTCCAAACAATTATATTACCTGTTCCTAACAATGATGAATACGAGGTACATCTTGTCCGGCATTAGATGGGAAATCTTCAGCAGCGAAATCACATTACATCGGTCATGCACACCGTCGATTTATCTTGCACTGATAAATGATAAAATACAGCTGTACAGACGCGCTTGGTTTCAAGTTAATTATTTACTTCAGTTGAGTTACGTCAATGTTTCGAAGATGTTTCGTAGATTAAAGTCAATGATTTACACAGTTGTATGCTAAGTACATTTACATTAATGTTTGGTTTCAAATTGATGACTTACTTGTATTTAAATTTGACGATGTCGGTGTTTCATAGATACAATTTGATATATGTATAGACAAGTCCATTTATGTCAACGTTTCATAATCTACACAGAAACATATGAGTATTTCAATAAATATTGAAACCGAAAGAGATTTCTTGATAGTTAGGAAACATATCGCAAATTCGATATTGAAAAAATCGTTCACAAAGAATGTTGCCAGATGAAAGCAAATATCCGCTCGCTTTATCAAATCATCATTGACGTCGAATACCTGAGCATATTTCACAGGTAAATTCTTAGTATGTACCAGGTGTATTAGACTTAACTGTATCACCGTGAAAACCAAATACTGATAATATTAAAATATACCATTAAAATCTCGAGACCGATTCTATAATATAACTAATCTCACTGTATTAGTAGTCCATTACTCCACTAAAGCTACATTGGAAAAACTGAATTCACTGCATTTAGCACCTACACACACACATCCCCCTCCAACATAAACGCGCACGCGCCCTTCCCCCATCACAATCGGCTGCTACTGTTTTTAAATAAAGTTAGGTGACTGAAAACAAAACAAAAGTATCTGTCGGTGACTGAAAACAACCAAACAAGTATCTGTCGGTGACTGAAAACAACCAAACAAGTATCTGTCGGTGATAGCAAAATGCCCAGGTTACAATGTCCAGCACATGTGTTCCCTGCGGTCTCCTGATCGCCTCGCCTTGTAGGAAAAGCTTCACAAGTACCAATTACACAGTATGGACTAATCCTACATATGGTTCTATAGCTCCACGATCACCCTTATGACATATTGTCCTAATCAAATACAGTCACTGTAGCGCTTCTTGGTACTTTCTAAACAAGCACAACGTATTTCAAATGGCAGCTATTTCAAGTGAAATTCTGCCACACTGTTATGAAGATAGATATAAGATTTTGCACTCACGATATTCAAAAAATATATTAAACTTTACCTGTTTGCAAATAATCACACGTGAGGGCGTTGTTTATGCGAAGCATTTACCTGTTAATCACAGGTAGAATATTCAACTGACTTAATATACAGCCAACAGCTCAGCCTGTTTGTTGTGCACGAGGTGGACGGAGAGCACGGGAAACATGTGCAGGATACTCACATGTCAATCAACGTCAATCAAGCTCTTAGTGTTATTTTACCGAAGAAGTTTCAAAGAAGAAAATGTAAATACACATAATGTATAATTTCAAATACATTTTCCATTAGTAATTTGCCCGTGTGATTCTGGTGTAATAAGCTAACAAAAAACATAATTTATATATTAAATTGTCTAAACGAGCTTGCATTGAAGCAATATACTGATTTTAGTATTAACCTCTATGGTTCTGAGAGTCTTTATCATACATTTCTGTAGCGTAACCCGCTCGTACTTCACTCCAAGGGAGCTAACTCTATCAAGATAACTTGAAATGCGTGAATGTAAGAGTCAGCGGATTTGAAGTGTGTCTTGTCGATCGAAATCCGAAAACAAATGTTTTCTGTGTATGATATGTTTTTGTGATTATATCTACACTTTAAGCTCTGAAATCAGTTAAAACGATTTGAAGTACGTTCACGATTGTTTAAGAAGCATGTAAAAAGTTCTTTAGAGACGACAAACGGTGATTTGCGAGGTAGATAGGACAGTGTATTATAGGGCACAGCGTCTCAGATCGTATAGCCCACGTAAGATAAATCTACTGTTTAGGGCATTGTTTAAAGTTTGACTGACCTATTCATGAACATCTATTGTTATAGGTTATTGTGAAATATCAAAGCATATTCCACCTCTGAATGATTGTACTAACACCGTAGAAATAGCTGTGATCTGGACAGACCTGCCAAATAATTCGTGTGCACGATTCCTTTGAAACTGGTTAAGTAAGTGATTTTATCTGCATATTTGAATGATTACATTTCATTCACAACATAATTGGCATTTGGCCTTCTCCTGGTCTTTGCGTGTGAGATACGTATCTCAGTATTGTACTTCTCTGTGGGAACCAACTCACATACAGGCATACAGACATTCCCTTGTTTTATTAGTACAAGACAGTTTTTCTCTGTTTTATTCACGCTACACGTTCGTTGTCTGTTCTAGTGGTATTCACCATTGTGACGTCACTATCAGTTAAAACATACCTCCTATGAAGTCTATCTGTGCACGCCTGTCAGTTGGACAGAAGGAACATGCATACATGCGCTTTGTCTGCATATCATACACATATTTGATAATTACATAATTACACATGCACTAAGCGATCACATTGATGATCACATGCACTGCATATCAATGTGTAACCTTTAATGGCTATTGTAGATGTTTTTCATCACGTGTGGGCGGAATAATTATGTATCTTTATTGGGGCTAGTTTTGCACATTACTGAGTGAGTTGCTTTTCTAGTTGAATCATGTCGTGTCTGCTTATTATGGGGAGGAAAGCCCGAAGTGATACATATCTGTTTACCACTTTGGTGAAACCCATCTACATTCTCACATTTGAGAAGAGAGGGATAAACTACAAATGAAACATTATCCGTCAATGTCCCTCTCCGTTGATAATTAGTAATACATTCATAGTCCTAGGTTTGTTTTATTTATTGTTAATGAATAGTGTGGAATTGAATTTGTATCCAAAGTTTTTTAAAAAAGGTTATGAAACAAGAATTAAATGTTAATGTTTTCTTAAACAGCTGACTGACTGACTGAGTTTGGTTTTACGCCGCTTTAAGCAATATTCCAGGAACATCACGGCGGGGGACACCACAAATGGGCTTCACACATTGTACCCATGTGGGGATTCGAACCCGGGTCTTCGGCGTGACGAGCCAACGCTTTAACCACTAGGCTACCCCACCGCCCCTTTTCTTAAACAAGCTGACTAGGCATCTGCGGACATTAGCTGTAGACGTATGCCATGTGCTAGGAGGATGGATGTGTGAGTTTGTGTATGGTGAAAGTCATCATGTATTTATATAGAAAGAAAGAACCCAATTATTAATTTATTTGATAACATGTATTGTAATGCAGCAGTCTACCGGCTTATACACTGTACACATATATGTGAGAGTACGTCCAACAATAAACAGTTAGAATGCTGAAACTAAATACTTTACTATATGTCATTGTCTGTGTGTACGTCATGTGCGTTAATGGTGAGTGAGTGAGTGGGTTAAACACATTTGAGCTATTGCAGCACAGCGTGTAATTTAAAGGATCGGGTTGTCAGATGCATCTCACCATCGTATCTCAATTTCATGGATCGATGTTCATGATTCGGAACGTGGCGTCAATAAGTGAGTGAATAAGGTTTTGTGCCGCTTTTAGTAATATTCCAGCAATACACCATTACATTGTAACCATGTGAGAAAGAGACAACGGGTCTTGGGTTTGATGAGCAAACGCTTTAACCACTGGGCGACTATACTGGACAAGGCTGTGACCCTGTCGGCAGTACTAGAGGTGATTTTGACAATTACTGAACCACATATATCTGCAGAATCCCTTGTTTGGATATGACACCTGAAGAAATCATATATAGGTTTTTTTTCATTGCTTCTTTTTCGCGGGGTGTGGTTACGATTCTCACGTGTAACTTAGTTCAGACCCAAGAAATGAAATATTTTACGTCACCAGAGAATGCCGCCGGTGCTTGGCCATTTGATGAGAAACGCTCCTTAAAAATCTGAGTTTTGTATCATTATCATTGTGTATGGTCACACATCATGATCAACCTATCAGACGTCCCTGTTCAGCCAAACAAACATACGAGACGTCACAAAAGCAATAAAATATATCAAAGATACCAAACGCTGAAGTAAAACGAATAATTGCGGAAATATGTAATTCACCCAAGGGTATCCACGGCGCACACCGAGCCGTCAATCCCACTGACAGAAGCTTCGCATGACTTGTCTCGCTGTCTCGGGTTTAGTCAAGCTTGGAGATATTATCTTGGATTACTGTAAACACCCCATGGGTTTTCAGCATATTTTTTAAAACTGTTTGAAGCTTGGAAGCTTTAACTGGCAATCTGCATGAGACATTATTACATATTACACATACCTTCTGTAGAGCTGTACGTAGTTACCTTTCTTTGTTTTGTCCACCAAGTCGTTCACTGTAGCAATTGCAGTTGTCGAGCGAAATCTGGGCATTGTGACTTCATTTGAATTTCTGTAAAGGCGTATTCCTCACTTCGTTTTGTAATTTTTAGTTTTAATTATAAGTAAATCGAATTTGAATTCATATGAGGCAATTATGTTACCGAAATAACATTTCAGTCGCCAATAAAATACACGCACGGGCACTCTCACATGCACGCGCACACACACACACACTGTTACTAGGTCATTAAATGCATACTAAAGAATAATGTAGAAATGAAAATGTAACTCAATATATTATGTGCCACATATTAACATCTCTCTTCTTTAGAGTTTTTGGACTGTTGTGTAGAATTATGTGATATGCTGTAACAGTCATGTTGTGTTTTTGGAGAAGTAACCAAAGCGAAAGGTGTCACCTATCAACCTACAAAATACAGGTGAGTTTGTACATACAGGTGACTTCATCAATGTCATCCCGACCCCGAACGCCGTCAGTGTAGAGTGGTCATCGCCAGCTTATTACGATAGGACGGCCATGATAACTGTCCACTACACTCTGATCGATGCATTATCGCTCTATCAGCTGGACAAGGATTTGTCACGTGCCACGTTAAGATATGACTGATTGTCATACACGTGAAATTCCTCCTTAATAGATCGATCATAATCCCTATTTCCCAGGGTTACGGCGGCGTTAGCACAAGGTTTTGGGGGTCAGATAGTCCATGCACTGGACAGCTGCTGTGGAGGTGATGGACAAGTGTCAAAACAGTTGTCCAAGAAACAAAGAAAATGTCAATCAAATGTTGATTTCACGTCATATGCATCTGAAAGCATGATTACAAAGAAATGTGTGTGTGGATACATACATATATACATACATACGTACGTACGTACGTATGTACATCCATCCATACAGGCTATAATTACATAATCACAGCTAGATTCCTATCGCGAATTTAAAAAAAGTTCTTGTATGAAGTCTTTCCATTTTTCTTATTTTAATGTTCTACTTAATTCATTACGGAGTATGGCTACATGATCGCATGGAGAGAGAATCACATGAGTTGCAACTATGTATATTTCCAGTGATGTTTGCCAAATCAGGTGTAGGGCCATTCCCGATGTATATATAGATACACGTTACGTTCCCAAGAAAGTTTAAATAGTATTTTGACCTTCTGTCTGGCGTACTGACCTTAAACTAACACTTAGTGTTGACATAATCCGGATTATTTTATCAGCTGGCCAGATCCAGACAAGGATGTTCACCGAATACATACATCGTATCAAGCGACACACTTTCTAATCATACGTTTCTTTGGACTGTCAACACGTTTGGTTAACATAACACTAAACGCTTTCATTACGGATAACATGTTCCTACAATGAAAGAAACGATACAGAAAACCTCGTTCGCCGAAGCACCGTTAATCAAGAAATCCCTGTTCTGGATGTTTATGGGTAGATGAGTGGTTTACGTGTTCGCTAGCCTCGCCAAAGACACTGGTTCGATTTCCCAAATGGGACTTATTGCTAAACGCGTCATAAATCCATATTCACTTATTCTGTTTTACTTATACATAGTTACAAGAGCAATACCGTAATGTGTTAATCCATAGGCGCTGACAATTTGCCCTTGAAAGGTACTGTTCGCATTAATGAAGGTCCATTGTACGTATCTACTAAATCGGTGAGGTATATTAAAATGCATGACCTGTATTAAATGACGCTGCAGGTGGCACGGTGGGTTGTGGCGCCCTGGTTTGATTACTTTGAGCAGAGTTGCGCCACCTTTCCGAATCTGCTGATCATTGGTTCGAATCATAGTTTTGTTTCCATGACGATCGTTGGTCCACAATTACCCTATCTATACTCGTGAGTATCATTAGATTGGTAAATTGGCACCTCTACACCTCTTTCAGTCGATTTCGTAATACCGAACCATCAGACTCACTTACCCGATAATGTGAGGTGTTTTCGAGTTTGTGGTTTAACGCTGCACCCTTCAACAACATATTCCAGCAACAAGGCAAAGGACTGTATAAGTAATCGAGTCTGGACCAGATAGTACAGTGTCATGGATATATGGAGACGGACAGACATACATATTCTTTAGTTTGGTTTCCAAAACACAAACTTTATGAACAACGGATATTTAGCAAAAATTCCGCACTGACATCGGCAGCGTACCGATTACCAAATCATAAAAGGATAACACTTAAAGAGTTTGGTACAGTTAAATAAATCATATCTACTATTCAATACACATTATAAATGCCGTATTTATGTTAATAAATTATCCACACCGTAAGGAATCAATCATGAACGCTTGACCGTTCACATTCACAATTACAGGACTTTAGAGTTTCATTTGTGCCCAAATCCTCCCTACTTGGTCTGAAGTTGGCGCCGATATAATACTCACACATGCAGTACACCCCTCTCCCACCCCGCCGGGTGTGGGAACCTGACACAGTCAGCCACCCTGTACACAACATCTGTCCGTTCACACTATTTCATCACAAAGCTTCACTTACCCTATCTAACATTAGGGTTTATCACCCACTTAATCAAGTTATCCTTGATTCACCCAGTACAAAAGTAACTGTACAACAAGAGCCATGGGCAGAGTTTGACCTACCTAACCTTGTTGCTCAGTGCTGAGGGCGACGTTAAACAACAAACAAATAAGATCATATACAATCTTGGATAGCCATTGGTCCTTCGAATTGCTTGTCCATTTCGTTTCGGCAGACATTCATCTTTTTCCTTTATTTGTGTGTTTGGGTATTTTTAATAGCTGCGATTTAATCCGGACATCATATCCCATGATGCAAAATCCATTTTGGTGGCAGTGCAGAGATTGCCCCTGGGGATTCCGGTACAAGTAGTTCTCCATTAACTCATGCTTGTCACGAAATCCGGCCTACACGGAGCATAGTGGTCACAATGGCGGTATTGCTACATGTGCATTTACATACTACATGTGCATGGGTGTGGGTTCGAATCCCGGATGGGACTCAACCCAACAAAAGTACTAGAATGTGTACTTACAAAGAAAGGATATTCCCAAATATAACATGTGTTATATTTGACCACTTTGTAAATGTCATTGTGTATTCGTCTGCATCTATAGTTGACGTACTAATCACACGATGAAATGTCGTAATTCCGAACCTCGTTGGTTCTTGCTAACGAAGAATAACTGACAAACCGAAATATACAACAATAAGATATGGTACTTTTTGTTGCCCTGCCTGGCGTGAGGGATAATGGAATAAAACTAACCTATACGGAGTGTACGCTTTCCAGTTGGGGTACCCGTATTTAACTGTGACATGATATCTCAGAGGCTAGAAAAACCAGCACTAGTAAAACTATAAACTATAAAACCAGCACTAGTTCGGGCACACGTGTACACACACGCGCCCAGACGCACGCATGCACTTCGCAATATATGTGCAATAAACTTGAGCGGGACTTTAAACCTCATTTCACCTGCCAAAATAACCCTTGACTTGATGTACCGCCCTAGCATGGGCAATTGCTTACCCTATGGTTTCATTGGTCCGGACTCGACGCTCGCCTCACTCACACACTCTCTTCTGCATACAATGGTGCTATCATCACGACACACGTGTCTGTTGTCTAAGCTACTCAGGCGACATTAAAGGGCATGCCATGGCGGATAGTATAGTCATACATCGGGTGTTCACAAACTCCCTTGGAGTAGTATACACGCTCAAATCAATTAGACTGATACTTACATTGGACATACAGTAGCTGACATACCAGTACACTCAGAAGAATGATCATCCATGTAACCCAACATGGTTCTGGATCCACGTATAAACAACAACTGCCTCTCTTCAATACCCAAATTAATAACCTTACTCTCTGGAAACCGGATAAAATATTTATTTATTTATCCATAAAACCATAAGCATAAACCAGCTTTCAATGTGATATTTATCCAAATATGTCACATGTACGAAATTGAATCATTAATCTAACAACCGATTTGAAGGAGCATTGACACACGGCAGTAGCTACAGATAGGCTGGGCAACCTCGTCGCTCACGCGGGCCTCTACTGTTTGTTGATGCAGAACTAAACATGCTTGCTACACAAAAAATGTCATACAGCTTTGCTCAAGTGCGTGAGAAACATCGGGACTCTCTTATAAGGGTATACTAAAATATATACACATCAAAGAAACTTTATTTCACATATTCGACTGATGGAATTAACAATACACTTTGTCCATTTACCAAAATAAGCGTGTCTCTTATGAGAAACGAATCTTTCCAATTTCTAAAGCTCTCTTTCCAAAAGTCCTTTTGTGAAATATTAACTTTGTGAAATTAGGCCTTTGATATAGTATCTAGATAGTTTCATGTCATGAAATTAACACCCATCAACATCCCTTGCATACCAATCTCCTCCCCATTCAGTTCAGATCATGTGACCCGAAACGGTGGCTTACACACAAATGCTGTCATAGGATTTTTAAAGGAAATTTAAGACATCGCAAATCATTTTTCTATTTTTCCGCATACAAACAAAAATCAAATTTCTGTTTTGTAAATTCTTTTTTGTTTACCAAACCATGACTTCGACTTCAGCACACGAAAACATTGCATATATATTCTACACAAGCTCCCTTCATTTCCAAGTGACAGGTGTTTGAGAGTATTAGTTTAGATATTAAGCAGACAAATATACTACTATATTGTGAAATGTACACTGTGGGAAAAGAAGAAATATAAGCGCCTACCTTTGTAACTGACCTGGTATTGTTGTGACCAGGTAAAATATCCCATTGTTACATAAGAGAAGGAAAGAGTCCTTGTAGGGAGCTGTCACAAGTAACATATCTATTGAGACACAGCTTGGAAACACAGCTCTGCTACACCACGCATTTTTAGAAACTCATGTCATCCGAAGCAGTTTCTTTGAACTTTCTCACGGTATACGAGCCTGTATACGTCAAGGCTAACAGGTGAGGGATCACTGACCCAGTGTTAAGGTAACAACCAAGGGAGGTAACTGAGATCAAGTGACTACATGATTTAGATCATTGCTCAATGTAAAATTAGACCTCCTAGTGCAAACTGTGTCTCGTGTGTCCCACATCACGCTTCTCATATGATTTGTCTCGTAATTTCCTTGTATCAGACCACAACCTTTCATTTTATAAAGGTAACGTGTTTGACGCTGTTCTCTCACGGCCGTATGTTAAAAGTCAGTCTGGATATAGCCCTGATGTGAAACGGGGATACCCATTACCAAGTAGGCTATCACCACATGATAAATTTACTTACCCCTTTGTCCGTGCACAATCAAACACAAATATTGACATTTCTTACAAGCACGCAATAAAATATGTGAAAGATTTTGCTGCTCGTCAAACCTATTTATATACATTATCGTAACCTCTGTTCCCAACTGTAATACTGTGGACTCGCCGTTTCCCATGGGCTAAATGTAGTGCATTCGTCATTCGCTATCTAGCAACGTATATCACTATCGGGGCATCGCCACGACTTAATATACTTATAGACCTTACGACATGATCTGAGTGACAATGCGACCGGGTACCCGTGTGCTTTAATAATCCTTTATTTCAACAATATTGCGGCGTGAGATCTCGGCGTCAACACCGATGACAACTATATATTTCTATACAAGTAATGCCAAATGACTACGGAAGCGATTCGTGTAGTGTTGTAGTAACTGCGAGTGACGTTTGATATTTACGGGGTGGGCCGCTTTTCAGTCATAAGAACTACAAAACCTTCTTTCATTAGTTTGTCATAAGGGCTGAAAACCCCACACTAAGAACTGTCCTAAAGTATTACTTTGAGTTGATCATCGCAGCTTACCTCTTTAACATATAAGACGAGTATATGGATGGCAACTTCTTGTTTATTGTATATCACAACGTTTCCGGGCTACTTCTTGCCCCTTCTTCAGTAATAAGACGAGTATATGGATGGCAACTTCTTGTTTACTGTATATCACAACGTTTCCGGGCTACTTCTTGCCCTTCTTCAGGTGACTTTCAGTCACCTGAAGAAGGGGCAAGAAGTAGCCCAGAAACTTTCAGTCACCTGAAGAAGGGGCAAGAAGTAGCCCAGAAACTTTCAGTCAATGGAAAATGGGTTTTAGGCATTGAACCCATATGGGGAATCGAACCCAGGCCTTCGGCGTAACGAGCGAACGCTTTAACTACAGGGCTACCCCACCGCCCATGTTTTAATGTGTGAGCATGCGTGCACGTCGGTGCGGGTTCAACGTCAGAAAGCGCGTAAAAGGGGCAGGGTTTGTGTCATGGTTTCATTAACGCAATGCAAATGATAAACATTCTGTTTTGCAAACAAGCGTTTGACCGTTTAGCGTCTTGAGCTAAGATGTCCATCCTATGTTGATCCACCAAACAAGCTGGTGATTGAGATGTACCATATGATGGATAACTTTATTTCCCCACTCATCGTGGGTATGATCCAGTTATTGTTTATTTTTCGCCAAGCACTAAATGAATGAGGTTATGTCATACGAAGGGCTGAGGAAAGAGAGATTTTTTGCATTTCCCGATTGGTACCTCCCGATACAGCTGAAAGTGTGTTCCTTGAAGCGCTCATAAATGAAGGAATGCTCGGAGTAATGGCGTTCGGCCACAGTGGCTGGTCCCCGATAGGCGACACTAAAACTGGCATTATGAAGTCCGATAACTGTTTGTTAGAATAAACCCTTTATTTGTGTCTGTCACCTGCTATTTTCCTTCACGAAAAGTTCTTGAAATGGATTTTTCCCGATACAAAATATGTGATACAAGTTGGTTCCACGGCAGTATGTAATCCATATCAATGCAGACAATGGTACATCAAGGAACGAAATCAACACATCGTAGGCTACTTCCGGTATTCCGTATGACCAAGTAACCCTGGCCCAGTCATCCAAGGTGCCATTAGTCGGTGTGCATCACTAAGTCATTCAAAATTATCTGCTTTTGGGTTCGATTCCCAGGTTCAGCCTGATTACGTACTTGGTTTGAATAATTACTGGTGTTGGGTTCACGGTGATTAATCTACGTAAACCTCGTTCTATCAAATGGAAGACGAAGGTATATACTGTCATTACTTGAAATATTTACCTATCATCCCTGGGTGTTGAACTGAAAAGTGATGGACTGACAGCCAACGCCTAGCTTATAAAAATGACAATAAAAATCAAGCTTTCCCTCGTAAATAAATAAACCCCAAGATAGCCATTCCCACAGAGTATTCAGCAAACCCTCTCAGGCTGTTCTGATTCTGGAGTCGCAAGTACCTGTGCTTATCGTAGGAGGCGTCGAAATGGATTGGTGATCTGTATGCGCGTATGGTTTGGTCGATTCTGTTATCGAATCCAAGCGGCGTGGGGCGTTGCAATCAAATCAATCACAGGTTTGTTTGATCCAGATTCGATTATTTACAAGCCGACGTGATACAACCGGAAATTTGCTGACAACAGCGAAAAGCAACATTCTTGCCAAGAACAGGCTTCCTACAATTGAAGAATCAGGTGTTAAAAGGGTTTAAACTTATTCGTTTGTGACAGTTTGTACGGAGGCAATTGTAATTATAATGGATTTAATGCTTTTCAGGCAATTATAATTTAAGCGGAGTTAAGTTTGAAATAGTCCATTGACAAACAACACGACCATATTTTCTGCTCGAGTGGAGAACGCAGAAGTTAGTCACTTGGCTTGTCCACGTAGTTAGTCCCTAGTCTTGACTTCAATTAATAAAATACAGATAAGTCTGCAAATGTCTGTTAAATTCAAAGGACGCACCGGGATAACAAGCACCATGGCATGTAGCTGGAACATTAGCCATGTACAGGCAGTTGTCGTTTGTAGATAATCTCCTAATCGCTGTAACCCTAAGTCTCCGTTTCACACATTCAAAGTGAAACTTATCTTTTGAACTTAACATGGGTGACTCACTCGATGGTAATGCTATAATCCATGTATCCTAGTCTCCATTGATTCAATCAAAAACTATGACAATGTTCAGGAATGCGGTGGATGGCGTCGCTCTGCCCACGATGTTGACCGTTCCTATAGTCACCCATGTCCCTGAAATTCCGATATTACCCGACCTGGCGGTATAGAAATTCCAATATTACCTGACCTGGCGGTAGAGACATTCTCGTATTGCTCCGCCCACCGGTGCTATTTGGGCATGAGAGGTGCCTTGTTCACGCCGGGGTCTAATTACGCCATAATAATGAGTTCTTATGAAGTGGCTTTTAGAATGTGTACATTTGACAAACGAGTAGAAAATGGTATTTGTAGCTAATCCTGCAATAAATCAGAACGATCGAACACAGCCCGCGTACCCCCATTGATAACCTCACTGACGTCGGGAATTTGAACCCTGTTCGTCGTTTATAAATGACGCACGGCCTCCGGAAATAAGCGCCAGGCCACACCTAAAACCACTTTGTGTTTTTTAAACAAAAATATTGATCCAAATATTTTTGGATATTTGTTGTTTTAATGCGCATACCGACACCGGTGTCTTATTACTGGCGAGATTTCGCAGCCATAGCAAACAAGGACCCCTCTCAGCAAGTTTTCTTTGATTTTGCTCTATTTATTGATTCCATTTCTGGAGAGGTGGGGAGATCGTGATGAGTGACAGGCCAGAAACAAACACATAAAATGACTAACAATCTTATACTGCTGAGAAGAAAGATATCTCAATACCTCATGCAGTGAATGGATGGCCACAAACCGGTACACGTATGCAGATTAACAGTTACATGAGTTACCTCCCCTACTTCCCTTGCACGTGCAGAATGCGCCCCATTGGTCAATAACGGAAGTGCTGCAGCAGACGTACCGTACAGGTGTGCATATTATATATATCATGTCCAATTCGTTTCGAATGGATAACATTTTAAATTATTCAATACTTCTTTGCATTTTGCACATCCTAAATCGAAAATGAAAGCCAAGTGTCGATACGCATGATGTGGAAAGTGAGGATAGTGTCAGTTTGTGCAAGTATGAAAATAATGTAAATTATCAAACATTGGCGCAGTACTATAATATTGTGCATTTTGGTTTCCAAATATGCAGGTTATTTTATTGTTACCTTTGTGTACTATCGATGGTATATACATGTTCAGAGTCATGTTGTCGAAATGTGCATGTCCAGGCAGTAAGGAAACAAGGCGTGAATTTCCTTGTCTAGTTATTTTAGATTGGTTGTTTTCTGGACAACATTTAATCATTTGTATTTAATTCACTTTATAATAAGAAATTATTGAAGGGCTACTGATACTGCAGACATCTCTAATAGGGGTGGTGGGGTAGCCTAATGGTTAAAGCGTCCTCTCATCATGCTGAAGTGACAGTTCGATTCCTTACATGGGTACAATGTTTGAAGCCCATTTCAGGTGTCCCCAGCCATGACACTGCTGGAATATTGCTAAAAGCGGCGTAGGGGAGATGTTAGGGGAGATGTGCTGAAAGATAGAGGGCAGAAGTGTATTCTAGTGGGTGCAGTCATTGTATAAAATTGATTTAACCGTCGTATCTGCAACCTCAGCATAACCTCCCTCCAATGTCACAGATGTCAAGCAAAACAATCATATACAAATCAAAGCTTATCAGAGCTGCAATGCTAAAATATTGACATAACAAAATGACTATGACAAATGAAATTCTAGAGTCCCTGTTTGCTGAAATAAGAGGGAAGAGTGCATGCAAACATTGATATCTGTGGCATGGCAACAGGAGGGTGTCTGGTGGTTTCTAGGTAACAAGAGACAATGGTGTTTGTGGGAGCAGAACATAAAAATATTAAAGGGGTTGTCTCAACACTGAAATGTATTGTTTGAATGTGTCTTAGAGACACTATCCTCTACTGGAGTTTTTACTGCCAAGGTCTGCATTCTTAGGTAATGTGCAAGTGCTATTATCATTTTATACATCAAAGGAACAGTGTATCTGAGTGTTGAAATTCCATAACAATATATCTGAATGGTAATAGTTAAGTACCCCATGTGCCTTTGAGGCACAGTTGGGTAGCATGGTGGGGTAGCCTAGTGTCTAAAGCGTTCGCTTGTCACGCTGAGGACCCGGCTTTGATTCCCCACATGGGCATAATGTGTGAAGCCCATTTCTGGTGTCCCCTGCCATGATATTACTGGAATATTGCTAAAAGTGACATAAACCCATGTTCACTCACTATTACCAATGATACATTACCAGCCACATGTGAGTAACACTATTGAAATTTTCAACAATGTGCCTGGATATTGAAATAGTCACTGTATGTATTAGTCTGTCATATACAGACCCTGAAGCAAATATATCCAAGAAAGCCCATGCAAGTCTAGAAAATGTGGCAAGTCTAGATTTCAACAGCTTCAGGAAAATGAAGAAAGTCTCCGGGCTCGTTTTCATTATTATTTTTTTTTATTATTATGAGCTTTTTCTCTGTAAAATATGTTCATTTCAGAGACTAGTTGTTAGTCTGTGTATGTATCTATATTAACATATGCAAAATGATGAAAGTACATTGATTATATAATGAAGACATAATAAAACAGAATTTCACTCTCTCATTTCACATGCCTTTATCATAACTTCTATCATAAAGTTGTACATAATGGGTGATTAAACTTGGCTAATTAGTAAATTCAAGTGACAGTTAATTTTATACTAGTAAAAGTTTTATCATTTGTACAAAATGAGCACTGAATGACAACCCTGATCACACAAAGACATTAAGTTTCACAGATGATATCACTTACATTGTTTTCTGAGCCCATAGTTCCACCAGTGCAAACTGTACTTTATTCCAGTGATGTATGAATGATTGCTCTGAATGGTCATAGCCCATGCTTGTTTCAAGTAAATACTCTATTTTCTATATCTGGTGTGCTACTGAGCTTTTGAGACAATCCCTAACTATAATCAGATAATTGTATAATAGCAAAACTGACCCCACCTAAATGACATTTATGCTGATGAACTACCTATGGTCCCCATGAGTAGCCCATCAAATGTCATGGAAACGTATATCTCCAGTTACACTAACTTACTTATTGGTCTGTTGATATTTACACAATATACTATTTTTTAAGTTGAATATATGTCAGCTTGTCTCACATTGTCTGTCATGTGCACTTTTAATATGGACTTGACGGTAATTAACTCATCACCAGAGCTGAATTAAACACTCCCCCCACCATCAGGAGGATTAGTCATCCACATGTACATGTTTCAATCTGTATACTTCTCACTGTTTTATCACTGACCAGGGGCGGTGGGGTAGCCTAGTGGTTAAGGCGTTAGCTCCACACACTGAAGGCCCGGGATTGATTCAAGACATGGGTACATTGTGTGAATATACCCGACCGACCCTATCCTAACCCCACCAACCCTAAATCTTTTTTTAACCAAGTCAAAATCATGACTGGAGTGCATTTCAACTCATCATTTTCATCCAAATCGAGTATGATATTTTCATGTTTTTCAGTGTACATAGGGCTAAAATGGATAGCATTGAATTGGTCCTCACTGACCAAATCTGCAAATAAATAATGATTTGATATAGAAATCTTTCAATGTTTCACCACAAGACATTGTCACTACATATGGTACTCCTGAAGATCTCAGGTGCCCACCTGGTGCCACTCAGAAATAAAAAAAGGGAAAAAAAAAGATAAAACTGACCCACCTACCATATTTATAAAAAGCATGTAACAGGAAACGGACATATATATTTTTTGGCCTAAGAGCAGTGTAAAACTCACTCACTCACACTGAACATGTCGGATGTATTTTGTTTATCACTGTATGTATCATGTATCATGCAGTTCTGGAGACATTATGTACATGGTCTGATCATCTTTCTATGGTCTTTTAGCTATTTGTTATTACTCAGTTGTGATGTGCATTTGCATTAAACATAAATATATTTGATACAATGGTTTCTTGTAAGTTGCCAGTTTTGAAATTGTCAGACAAAATTGTTGAGCTGTGTCTAAGTGGTCAGTGGTATGGTGCAATAGAAGGTATGGCCTTGAAGGCCCTTGCTGACTGACTGATTGCCATAAGAGGTTAACTGTGGCCATGGGATATTGGCTGTTGCCACAGGAGACTGACCATTACACTCACTCACTCACTCACTCACTCACTCACTCACTCACTCACTCACTCACTCACTC
>VKKT01000096.1:362883-373193 GCA_008038995.1 Haliotis laevigata
TCAAACCCAGGTCTTCGGCGTGACGAGCCAACGCTTTAACCACTAGGCTACCCCACTGCCCCACAACAAACTTGAAGATGTAGAGGTTGAATACAGGAATAAGTAAATTTGGGTTCAATGTTGATAAAAATCTTTAAGTTATCACTCAGTGATCCAAACTGGAATTGTGGGACAAGGAACCAGTCTATCATGCAACTGATGCTCCCTAAACCAGATGAAGTTCCATACATCAGGACCCGTGAAGGTCCGGGTTAGAATGAATCTTCAGTAACCCATGCTTGTCGTAAAAGGCGACTAACGGGATTGGGTGGTCAGGCTCGCTGGCTTGGTTGACACGTGTCATTGGTTCACAATTGCGCAGATCAATGCTCGTGATGTTGATCACTGGATTGTTTGGTCCAGACTRGATTATTTATAGACTGCCGCCATATAGCTGGAATATTGCTGAGTGCGGCATAAAACTAAACTCACTCACTCACTGACTGCATACATCAGGTGAAGTGCTCTCATCAGTAACATCTTTCATCGATAAGCAAAAGGGTATTTTGCTCAAGTAACAATGAATTAACCTGTGTCCCAATTATTACAGTCTTCAACCATCTTTATCTGTTCTACTCACCTTTTGAAGGGATATGTTTATCTGCCCATGTTTTACAAAACTGATTCTTATATGTCATTTCTGTATGTAACTAAAATGACATACTTGATTATTGGAGGTGTAATAATATAATGAGGGTGTGATACAATCGTTATGCCAATAATATGTGTGTGATATGGTTTGTATTATGATACATTACTTTTATTTCATATGTTGTCCCTCCGTGATATTGCTGGAATATTGCTAAACCGGTGTAAAACCCAACTCACTCAGTCATATGTTCTCATTATCTCCTTTTTGCAGGTAAATCCTAGGGCTGCGCAATATAACCGGTTTACGGGTATTTACCGGTTCACACATGAAAACGATAGTATTGCGATACGTTGATCGAAAACCGGTATTTTGACATGCATTCAGAAAACTTCGTAACACTCGGAAATCTTGATGATTGTGGTAAGGGAATAATGGTGGTGAAACTTACATTTAACTGGATTGTTAAGTTCTTTTCCTTGTTTCATTCGTGCCAAATATTATTTACATTTGTACTTTGTCATGATTAAAAGTTTTTATGAAGGTTAATCAAGCATAGTGATTTTGTTGTGGTTCTGCTTTATAAATCAAGCATTAACTCGATTATTAGTATTATTTATTTATTTTAAACATCTTGCAATATATTGCAATACATATCACAATATATGCTTTTGCATCGCAATATATCGCAATATGAAAATTCTCTGCAATACCTAAATCTATAAATCCCAACCCTGAATCAGTTGTAAATCTCCGACAGCAGAGGTTGGACATTGTAGGGAAGAAACATGAAATTGGGAATCCAATGAAACTTTTGCAATTTATAGCCAACCAGAAAATACTAGAGAATCTGCATAAACTTTAACAGTTTCTGGTTTTTCTCACATTTTTATGTCAATATAACCTGTAATGTTATGTATTCTGATACAAAGAGTTGTAAATCAATGTATTGAATCTTGAGCCTCATATCATGATACAAGGCTCCATTGCAATATCATTATACTATTACTATTGATTATCCCTGTTAAAAGTTGACCCGTATATGATCTTACTAAATAGAAAAGGCATTTTTATGTATAAATTGCTGCACAACTCAAGTATATGTATAGCATTTTCTCACTGTGGTCGCATTGCATTAGACAGTATGAAAGTCCTTGACATATTATGTTCAGTCAAATGCTATTCAAGGGTTTTGAATCTAAGCAGCATTCTATTGTGAGAAATGGCCCTTTTTAGACATGCAGAACACATTAAATAGTCATGTAATTACATGTATTAATATTGAGTTTGAGGACAATGAAATATATATGCATGTGTATTGATGTGTGGTGGGTGGTTTGATTGAGGAAACTATGTCATGATTTGCTGAAATCAATATGATCAGTTATTTCAAGTCTGCAGTTGTGAAGTCAGTGATAAACTGTGCTGCTCTATAAAAATGATGTGAGTGAGGTTGGTTTTACGCCACTTTTAGCAATATTCCAGCAGTATCAAGATGGGGGACGGCAGATATGGGCTTCACACACTGTACCCAAGTAAGGAATCAACACTGGTTTATCGGCATGATGAGCAAATGCTTTAACCACTCGACTATTCCACCGCCAGCATTAGAATGGAAGTCTAAACTGTTTGTGAGAATCTCTTTCAGCTGCAGATTTTGAATCTAATGTTACCTAAAGGCTAAGTGAATATGCCATTCTCAGTACTGTATATGATATACTTCTAGGTATTGATATATCATATATTGAAACACCTCTTTAAGTGGCATAAGAAGCTGGTGTGACTAAGAAATACACGTTTGGTTGATTACAGTGTCAGCAGCTACACCAACATTATTTGCAATAAAAAAGTTGTCAATCAATAAGACTAATGTTCTCCATCACATTGAAAACACACAATCGACTTCTAATCAAAATTAGAAAAGATGAACATTTGTACTGAACACCATCTCAAGTCCATCTCAAAATGAGATTCGTACCCATATATAGCTTTGTTTCATTATCTCATGCCTATACCCAGAAATACTTGTTTTGTGGCTATTTTGCCAAATATTAAGATACACTGAATATGTATTTTCATAGTATTTAAGTATATATCTTTCTGAGATGAAACTCTCGACTCCCACCCAAAGAATATGAAATGGTTGTCCCCTTATGTTTATTGTATATTATAGAAATACTGCAAATGGATTCATTTTAAGTAGCAATAATCATGATTGTTCAACAGATTAGGATGTAGTGCTGCAGTAGATATGTTCAGTGTGAATTAAGGCCATGATTGTATTGAGTTTTGACTTTCGAGAATAAATATCAAAATATCATAATTAGGAGTCTTACCATTCGATCTGAGCTGTATGAAGTACAAAGAAGTAAGTAAAAAATCCCAATCATCAAAATGTGTTTTCATCTACAGTTACGAAAATGAGCATAGCATTCAGTGTTAGATAGTCTACAGTAAAGCGGTCTGAAGGAAAAGAAATCATCATTATAATTATTTTTGGTTTAAGACACAATTGATAGACTTAAAAATGATTGAGCTACTTGCAGAAACCTTTCTGTTAAAACACTATGAGTATTGTTGAAAATGGTGGTACCTTGTACTAGGTTAATGTAGATGAATTAGCTGAACCTAAAGAAAGCTATACTGCGAAATAGACTTCTGAAGAGGTGTTAATTTAAAATGAAAATTACAGGCTAATATGCTTGAAATGAGCCATAGATGAAAGACATTTTTTCCAAACCTCTTTTCAAGTCTACCCTTCCCAGGTATACCAACAGTACTAAATAATGATTTTCACACTGTTAAAAATAATAGGATAGACTTGCCAACATAGACGTTGCAGGTGTTCATGTGCAGTTGCTGCCTGTGCTAATTGCCTCCAACTGTTGGTTTATGGAGTGTAATAGTCATTAACATGTAATGCATGAATTTGTTGGTGTTTAAGCATCGAGAAAATGAATTCACAACTGGAAGTTCCATAGCTTAGTTCAGTAGTTGTCCAGGGTCCCGTTCCTCAAAGCGATCGTAGCACTACAACAGTCGTAAGTCTATGTTAAAGTGTGGGAGTTACAATCAACTTAGCGCTACGATAACTTTGAGGAACGGGGCCCAGTGGTAACATTTTCAGATCATTTGTTGATAAATGGTTCGTAAATCCTTGCTTTCTGTAACAAAGATACATTGATTGTTCAGTTCACCACTATTTCCAGTCACGTATTTCCTGTGTCACTCCAGATTGTAACCCTTTAGATTGTGTGATTGTACTTGTAACTTTACAATAATTTCTGGATTTTGAAATTGTTGCTATTTGAACACTTTAACTTTTTATCCCTTTCCTAGTGGCTATGATTTGCAGATCCCCTAACGTTTTTTATTAAGTGACATTTGAAAGGCATAAAGTTACCAGTTTACCTACTCAGTATCTATGAAGACACCCTTTCTGTATTTCAAGCATAGCTACCCTTTCGCTCAACCCACAATCCATGTGATATAAAATGCAAGAGAATAACCAGTCTAGATTATTTGCTGATTCTGCTAGGTGTAAACAAAAGCAACAAAACCTTTTCAACATCCATAAGAAATCTCTGCTAAAATCAAAGATCATTGTACAATTTCGACAATCACTAAGACCTAACTTATTGTCACAACAATTCATGTGTCCTTGACGTTCACTCATGGAGACTGTCTACCGGGCTGTCCAAGCTTCTTCCAAGGGTTGTAGGGGCGGCGGGGTAGCCTAGTGGTTAAAGCATTCGCTCGTCACACCGAAGACCCGGGTTCGATTCCCCACATGGGTACAATGTGTGAAGCCCATTTCTGGTGTCTCTCGCCGTGATATTGCTGGAATATTGCTAAAAGCGGCGTTAAACCATACTCACTCACTCCAAGGGTTGTTTTGTGTATCTGATTCAGTTCCACTGAGATAAGCAGAAGGTGGATTGTATTGAGCCAAGACAGGTGGATTACCTTCACCAATGGCAAAGAACTGAAAACTTTTCATCACCTCATTGCAAGACCAGAAGCTTGCACCAAAGATATTTCCTCCCAAGCCCACACTCTTGATCAGGAGTATCAGGGCAATATGATACCACCTATAAGAACACTGACTGAGTCTTCTTTCATATGGGCTGCTTTGAGATCCTGATGATATCAGAGCAATGTCTGCATTACTGGCCTCATCTTCATCAGGTGTAGATTCTAGTATACATACTACTCCATAAGGATTGATGTAGCTCTTAGCAAATGTTGAGTAGCATATGTGGTTGGTACTTGAACCATCCCTGGCTGCTGTCAAGGGTCTGTGTCTATGGTCTTATGGATAGAGTGAGTGAGTGATTGAGTTTGGTTTTACGCCGCTTTTAGCAATATCACAGCGGGGGACACCAGAAATGAGCTTCACACATTGTACCCATGTGGGGAATCGAACCCGAGTCTTCGGCGTGACGAGCGAACGCTTTAACCATCAGGCTAGCCCACTGCCTCCTTATGGATAGAGAGTATACGATGGAGGTAGAAGGGAGGTGGTTCAGTCACTGGCCACATAACAAAAAAGGATGTTGAAAGATGGTACTTGTTGTTGACCTGCCTGGTGTAGAAGGGATGAAACAAGGAGTGGTAATCTCAGAATCAGTGTACCATGTATGAGTGGGGTATCTGTGCTGAAAAAATTGTGAAGGTCAAGTTTGTTTAAGTTGGTGTTCTCTCCCCATGGAACAAGGCACTCCCAATTTTTTATGTTTTCTTTTCCTGTCCTTGTACTAAGTAACGTGTGAGTTCATAAGAACAGCATATGACACATCCAACTCTACTCCATAAGCACATAACATGATACTTGCCAACTTCATGCATTTAGCTCACCAGAAACTGATCAGAACTTCAGAAGATTCGACTTCAGAAGAAGTACTTCACATTTGAAGAAACCATTGGAATGAATACAAGAAATGCAAAGAAGTCTTTGCTATGATTATACAGTACAGCCCAACCTTATATCAGAGGAGGTGGTGGGGTAGCCTAGAGGTCAAAGTGTTTGCTCGTCTCGCCAAAGACCCGGATTTGATTCCCCACTTGGGTACAATGCGTGAAGCCCATTTCTGGTGTATCCCATCATGATATTTCTTAAATATTGCAGCGTAAAACTAATATCACTCATTCATCTAATTTCAGAGAGCTAGAATGCTGTTCAGGGGAAGTTATCATGATAACTGCTTTAATAAGATGACTACATATCCGGTTTGATACCAAGAGGATGTACACATACAAGAGCACAATGAACCAGCATCCAAACTGTTGTAATATATGTTTTCTAGCATAATATGATATACCTACATCAACATGAACTGCCACATTTCCCGTAGGTGTCCGTATATATTGTCCCTGGTATCTTTCCCTCTGACTAAGGAAGTCACTTTGTGTACCACTTCACCCCTGTCTGTATTTATTTGCAATTGACTTGACAACTTAAGACACCTAAGATAGCCAGTGAGAAAGAATTGCATTCTACGATAAGTGCTATATAACATATAAGCCTTTTATAGGATTTCCAAGCTTAGATTCAGACATGGTGCTTGTTTTATACCCTCAGTCTTTATGTAAAGTCCTTAGTGTTACTACAGACTTCAAGTAAATGAATGAGACTATGTTTATGTCCCTTTAAGCAGTATTCCAGCAATATCTTGGTGACCTACACTGGAGAAAAGCATTACACATTGTACTCATCTGTCTTTAGGGGGTCTTCAGCATCATGAGTGAACACTTTAATCACAAGGATAACCCACTGCCCCATCTAATAAATGAGCTTACTACAATACATTGGTGACAATATAAATTGCATGCTACATATTTATTGAAAGTTGTCATTTTGTATAATTTTAGAAAAAATACAATGAACTAAAACTGATTTATCTCTAATTATTCTCTTTCTTTTATTATTTCCTTGTATGTAACAATAAAATATCAATAAAAACTCGTAAACAAATGTTTCCAATTGTCCTTTTTATGTCACCTTCAAATACTCTGTAAAATTATGTAGATAACAAATTCATGCTTTCAGTAATGACAGAATTTATAACAGTAATGACATGATATTATTGCTGAAGAATATAACAGACTATAACATATATCTCTTAGTATAAAATCCTGCTGATATGAACATTATCACATAGTTATCATAATGTTTAGGTTCAACCTGAATTATTGAATGTTCAATTACTGATTTATTTAGCATCAATTCAGATTCATTGCTCTGTTTTATAGGACGGATATGATCAAGTCCCTTTTTTGCATAGAAATCCTACTCTTGAAATTTTCTCAAGCCATAAAAAATGCTTTATGTTTTCCGTGGCTTGAATCAATTCATCGGGGTGAAACCCATAGTATTGTCAGTTTCCAGACTACCTAATGCTCTTTTCAAGTTTAATTGAGAATACTGATGTGTTTATTATGTATACCTTTTTCAAGCTGCTATTCAGAATGCCAGTGTAGGTTTACTTGATGTATGTGAGTAGCAGCGGACATGAAGGGTGTTAAGGCTTGTATTGAGAACAGGTTTTACCGGAGCGGAGGGAAACCAGCTGAGGGAAGAGAGCCCACAAAGCGTGAGAAAGCTCATAGGTGTCTATGCTTACACCTTCCCTTAATGTCATTGCATAATTCATTATTTTGTAGACCCTCTCCAGACTGTTTATTTGCTAATTGAAGGAAAAGCATAGGCCTCGTCAGCCCACAAGGTGTTTTGGGGAGTATATTTACTTATGTGTCTCCTATTTCCTTCTGCCCTTATCCTGTAAGCTACACCGGTGTCTTCTTCCTCCGTACCATGTTTCATTTCCACGACACAACATCTCATTAATCGTAACCCCTGTTCTTTGTACTGGTCATGATTTCTGCTCTCAAGACTGTGTGCATACTAAATAAAACCTATAGGGCTCTGAAGTCTCGCTTTCCCAACAGCCTTCTCAGGTAAAACGTTGATAAATACACTTTTGATAAGCAGTGATAAGTGATATGAAAGAGATTTACAGCCTATGTTTGGCTACCTGTCCACTGCCTGTTGACTTCTTTACATAGGTGCCCCTTGGCAGTGCTTGTCGTAATTTCTACTTACCTCGCTGGCAAGTAGAAGAGACCAGAGAGCGTGGGAAAGCGTGCGCTGCGGAGCAATCAACTGGCATGACAAACTGCACACTGACAATACTGTACTTCCTTCAAGCTATTGTACACTGATAGCTTTTGTTTCTCCAATTAACAGTTCTGTTCACCAAGGCATTGTATATAATTCTGTTCTTG
This sequence comes from Haliotis laevigata, assembly GCA_008038995.1. Classification (NCBI taxonomy): domain Eukaryota; kingdom Metazoa; phylum Mollusca; class Gastropoda; order Lepetellida; family Haliotidae; genus Haliotis; species Haliotis laevigata. The sequence continues at coordinate 370,796 of VKKT01000096.1, forward strand.
CTTGTTTTGGGGGGATGTTTATAATTCAGTTTGAATTGATTATTCAGAACTCACTATTTCACAAGCGCTAGAAAATAATCCATTCAGGAAAGGTTCTGTCCCTGAAAAAGTCAGCAGTCTTGCTAACGTGGAAAAGTTCAGTTTATGATGCAGATTGGTATAGAAGCCAGCACTAGAACTGATATTGTTCCTCTAAGTTGTTCCTCTAAGATTTAAACACATGTTAAATCCACAGATAATCCATAAAAGAATTCACAGAGTTCACAATCACTAGAATCCAAATTCTAATCAACACATCTATTCATGGGATCCTCTTCATTGTCAGAGCGGGGTGAACATGTGAGTCCTCACCACAATGCAGACATCCACATTTCAGCCATCAAAGCAATATGATCTTAATGCTGAAACTACACACTCCACTCAAATTATGCCTTCCTAAAGGTTTATTCGCAGAACTAATCACTGTTTGGATAAGAAATCGAGACCGGTACATACATATCGACTCTCTCTAGCAAAGAGTATCTTGCAAAAGTAATTACATCCGTCTCGTCATGAGATAAATCCTCGTATTCCCAGGATGGTGTAAGGAGGAGTCTGCTGGTCGTTAGCGTATATAGCTTCAATCCCTACAAAGTTTCCCCATGTAGATAAAAGTGTTGTGAAGCTAACCCGCTGTGAGTAAGGGCTGCCTTCAGCTGTCTGCGTGAAACAGGTAGATAACTCACGTCAACCAGCGGAGCTAGGCGTCCAGTACTCCAGGTGAGGGTGCCAGGACTTCATCAAACACTTGACTGGGCTTACACGGAGGCCAATAACGGATCCATTGCTGGGACTATGCACCTGAGGTGAAACCACCGAGGCATATCATCCTCTAGTATGAAGTGTTTATAAACTGGACACTGACCGGATTGTTGAATAGTCACTTGTATACGCTACCTGTAGCTCACTTGGTGAAACCAGCTGTCACACATATTCCATGCTTAGAATAAATCTGATGTTAATAATTCCAGTAGCATTTTAATGTTCATGTCTTCATTAATTATTCTATTGGTGTTACTCCAGTTGTAACTTGAAATAATAGTATCATTTTTGTGCGTATGGTCTTTGATATAGGTATTGATTACAGGTATTTTTATCTATCTTATAGGCTCGTTTAGTGTTTCACACCTGCTCTTTGTATCATCTGTAAGTAATTCACAATCACCTGAGGATGTCATATGCTTGATTAAGCAGAGGTGTGCTTTTCATATTAAAGTTGGTTTACGATCTTGATAATGTACAGTTTGGGAGGAATTCAGTACCCATGTCTCCCTCAGTTCATACACATGCATGTTTGCATGACTATTTGATTCTGTTACAATGATTTGGAGGAGGTATTATTTTCCAGCATTTTGGGGTATAAATAAAGCATGGACTATGGTCTATATCTTGCAAGGATAAAACTATCTACTCAGTGTTCTGTCATTAAATGTACTGTTAAATCTGACACTGATCCCTTTATTATGAGATACTCCTTTCAATTCAAATGTCATTTGTAATAATTATGAAAGTGATAATACTGCAAGAAAGGTTTCGTGTTAAGTGACTTTAAATCCTTTAGATTTAGGCAATTTCAAGTCATGCTTTTTATGTACCATATGTTGATATTATTCTTCCTTCTCACCAAGGAGGGTGCGCAAAGTTTGAATAACCAAATATCATCATGGATTTTGGAAATATTTCTCATGCAGCTACAAATGTTATCACTCACTCACCAACCTGTCTACTAACCCAAATCTATTGGTTTATGTCATTTATTCATCTTTATCAGCCTATTATTGATTACACATCAATATGTAGGAGGAGACTAATAATCTCATTGGCTTGGCGAATGCATGTCATCATATTTCCTGGAATATTATTTTATATCCATGAATGATAACAACTTTATCATGCTTTCAAAGATGCATTATATAATCATTCATCATGTTGGTGGATGTTTCACACATTTGTATATTTTTTAATAGTAAGGGTGAGTGAGTTTATTTTCACGCTGCACTCGGCAATATTTCAGTTATATGGTGACAGTCTGTAAATAATCGAGTCTGGACCAGGCAATCCAGTGAGCAACAGCATGAGCATTGATCTATGCAACTTGGATACAATATGTGTTAGCCAAGTCAGCGAGCCTGATCACCTGATCCTGTTAGTTGCCCCTTACGACCAGCATGGGTTACTGAAGGTTCATTCTAACCCGGATCTTCACGTGTCTTCACAGGAAGAACCAGATGTGGTTAAAATATCTGAAACTGTTCAATACTATTACATATACTGTCATGCTTAACTGTTATATGATGCTTGATTTCACTATATGCCTCTCAAGTAAAGTGTGAGTTGCCTCTCAAGTAAAGTGTGAGTT
>VKKT01000096.1:422022-432806 GCA_008038995.1 Haliotis laevigata
CTTTCTCAGCTCCCCACCCACAGGCCGATGGTGTATGTGGAAGAATGCCACCAGTTTCCTAGTTGAGAGATGACACCTTCATAGCTCCCCACCCACAGGCCGATGGTGTATGTGGGAGAATGCCACCACAGTTTCCTAGCTGAGAGATGACACCTTCATAGCTCCCCACCCACAGGCCGAYGGTGTATGTGGGAGAATGCCACCACAGTTTTGTAGCTGAGTGATGACCCTTCACTGCTTCTGCTAGTCTGTCTCACAGTCCCTGAACCACATTATTTCCCCATCCAGCCCTCAATGTTAAAGCCCTAATCTCCCATCTCACTAGGGCTCCTATTCAATTTAAATGGGGTTATTTGTTCCTATCAAAATTATATATATTCAGGGACTAAGCATTTGACTATGCTTCTTCCTGTCTCTCTTTCATAGAGGGACCAGTATTACCTGTTTGATGATGATGAAAGGTTTACTGGAAGCTGATAACTCCCTGATGTCGTGTGTAGAAGTGTGCTCTTTTGAATTTACACCACCGTGCTAGTGTTTATAACAGTTCAAAACTGCAAATACAGCAGATTATGTGGTGAATCAGACTTCTGGGCTACAGGGAACAAAACCAGTTGACAAATATAACATTAGGTATATAATATAAGGTCACTTCCCTTGTCAACAGGGGCGGTGGGGGAGCCTGATGGTTAAACCTTTCGCTTGTAACGTCGAAGGCCCGGGATCAATTCCCCACATGGGTATAATATGTGAATCCCATTTCTGGCATCCCGTGCCATGATATTACTGGAATTGTGCTAAAAGCAGCATAAAACTATACTCTCACTCACTCACTCACTCACTCCAACTAGGCTGCCTGATGAATTGAGTCAATTAAGTAAGCAACTTTTTAAAAATATAATTATTGTATGCTATTCTCACAGTTGACAAAATGTAACATAAGGTATATAATATATGGTCACTTCACTCATCAATTTTGCTACCTGACGAACTGAGAAAATTAGGTGAGCATCTTTTACAAATAGAATTATCATATCCCCTTCTCACAAGTTTGGAAGACAGAGAGTTTTAAACTACTCATGTTATGTATGCAGAAATTAACCCAAATGCACCATGTTTTGAGAGTATTATTCCACATTTGCATGCGTGAAGTGGAATATTTCAGATATTTTTCCTAGCTATCTAGTCGTGTTTTAATCATATTATGAATTGAAAAAGGTTAGCGTGGGTGGAAATAGGATATTGTCATGATGAGGAAAACTTTCACAAGTCTTATCACAAAGGAAAACGGTTAAACTTTCTCAGGCCCCATCAAAAGAGAAAAACTTGTATTATCAACACATATGTCAACAACATCATCAATAGGGCCAAGAAGGCAGCCGGCCACGCTAGTGTGCACATTGTTCGTTGGGCCGGATACAATCTTGCTCAACTAATGCCAAACAAGAAAAGCATACTTCATAGTCATTTAATCAGTTAGGCTTCAAGAATGCTGCATTGAAGAAGGATAAAGGCTCTTTACCTTTGCTTACAGGAATATGATATGCAAGCTAGAGCTGGCTGTATTTGTGATAACACTACATTTATCTGAAACACAGAGAGTTTCAACTTGGAGTGTGTCATAGGAATACAAGTATGAGCATAGATATAAATTACAGATATTTTTTAATAACTCACATGTTAAATGTCTGTGAGGAGGTGCAACATCATTAATGTAACATTAGGCTGCAGTTTTACATCAATTCACATGATGAATATTTATTAGGGTGTGGATGGGAACTTGCAGTGACAGAGACTATAATTTTAAAATGGGAGTAAAAATATGTATGGGTTTTTTTAAATTATTTATAAGCAGTAGAAAGAAACTTTTTGGTGAGAAAGTATACCTTAGCTGCCTGGCTGCATTGCATGTAAATTCAAATCACTATCAGTTCAGGACAAGCTAGAATGTATAAGGCAACCATAATCTAGAGGGAATGTTTACAACATAATTGTATAGATTGATCAAAGCTTAATCTTCATCAGATATAACTCTGACTTCTTAATCTTTCAACTTTGAGCATTGTTACAGTGAATGCATGCTTCACACTGAATGAGTGAGTGAGTATGGGTTTCATGACGCTTTTAGCAATGTTCCAGCAATCAAAATCAAATTACTTTTACGAAGAATACATGCAAAAACACAGAGTGATATGTTCAGTTTTTGATTAGGAGCACACATATATACAGAAATATCCTACATTTGTATCTCTCATATCCACAGAACTATTCTACCTTTGTATAACACACGTCCACAGAACCATCTTACCTTCATATCACACATATCCACAGAACCATCTTCCCTTCGTATCACACACATCCATAGAACTTTCCTAGTTTCATATCACTCATATCCACAGAACTATTCTACCTTTGTATAACACACGTCCACAGAACCATCTTACCTTCATATCACACATATCCACAGAACCATCTTACCTTCGTATCACACACATCCATGGAACATTCCTATTTCCGTATCACACACATTCATAGAACTTTCCTACCTTCATATCACACATATCCACAGAACATTTTTACCTTTGAATCACACATATCCACAGAACTATCCTACCTTGGTATCACACATGTCCACAGAATAACCCTTCCTTGGCATCACCTCCAAACGTTCCCCCTTCAAAATGGGAGTCATGTAGATGGGTACCAGTAAGTATCTGTTCTCACTGTTTATCTGCTTAGTCCTGTGAAAGTATCCTTTTGAATGGTGTCTCTAGAATTCCACAGTCTAAACATGTGTCCACATTTTCACAGAAGATTCTTTGATGCATCATCATAAGCATATCATCCATACAATGTCTTCAACATTCATTTCAACAAAGTATAACACGGTGATCTATACACAGTCCAAGCATCCATACAGAGATCACCTTAATGAACACCTATACTGCTTCCCCAGGCATGTTTGACCTGGTATTTACCAACTTTATAAGATCGTTAACATGAATGTATAATCAGTCCATTCATTAAGTGTTTGGCACCTATGATGTACACTGCTACAAGAGGCAGATGGCCAAACAAACAGGACAGTGCAGAACATCCATTTGTTTCTAGCATCTTAAGTTTCCTGCAAACAGCGTGGATGTACTTGTATTGATTCTGGTAGGGGTATGTCATGGCCTGCTGGTGGACACAGTGGGAACAGAGAGACAATGTTCTCTTGTGTCTTCTGCTATTTAAATTCTATTCATTGCATCAGAAGTTGAGCTTCCAACCTATAGCAAATATGATGGTTATGTAATCTTCCCCAGAGGAATTGTTCTCCCTCCTATAGTCTGTTTCAGAAGGTCTGACAGTTCATGGCAATTTCACACGAGAAGGTTTACCTCAACTCTTTTTCAAATGGATTTTGGATGTTAGCTTTGAATGTTTTTGCAGGGCTGAAACATTGGATACATTTCCCAAATCATATGAATGAGACTTGTTAAGGGCCCTTTGTTATGTTGTGGGAGAAGAATATAAAAAAAAAGGTTTGATTTTAATATTGATGACTGTAAACAGGTAAAGGGTGAAGTTTTTCGTTTCTACATGGAATAAATATAATTTGTAGTTGCTTTGCTTAAAGAAACATTATTGATTAAAGGGTTGTAGTTGATATTGATGTTAGGAGGAGATTGTGAACATTGTGGTGGTATGTTGTTTAATTTGTGTGCGACAGTAACACATTGACACATATTACATCTGTATGTGTCTTCGAGTTTTTTAAAGTTTTATTTTTTCAAATCATCACCTATTGTATTTGCAAATGGATTAATCATGCAATAAAATAATTTATGTACAATTAATTGGTGTAATCAGTGAAACTGTAAAATGTGTTATGCTCATGCAATTTACAAAGCTCATAATTACTTCTGTAATTTAAAGTTTGACTGAAAGATTTGTCCATTCATTTGACAGATCTATTTAACTTTATTCAGAATTGAAAAGTGTTTGAAAATATCACAATACACTAATTATGCCAGGATTAGAAACCAGTCAGGCAAAATCATAGCATTTCTTTAGGTTCCTGCATGATGAAATTCAATATCAAAATGGTTTGAATTTGATAATTAAAAAACAAAAAATCAAATACATTGGAATTTTTAAGTAATTTATTAAGTCATTCTGTTATTAATTCTGAATATATTCTGAAATATTTAGCTATTGTGTAAAATTTCATGTTTCTTTTTACATTGAGTGTAACACACATACTGATCACCTCAAATGATCATTCAACATTTTTATAGATTTGGTTATACCGACAATGACATAGTAATTTGTGTAAATCAAATTTTGATGATATTTTCATGTATATTTCTGATTGGCTATGACAAAATATTTATAGGTGTAAATGAAATTTTGATGAATTTAACACATATTTGGGATTGACAATGACAGAATATCTATTTGTGTATATAAAATTTGAATGATATTTTTTCATCTATTTTTTATTTCACATTTTGTCCACAGAGTTTCATAAATACAATAAATTTAATTTAATTAATATATTTATTACATTTTTCTCCATGCCACCAGGAGGCCGAAGTTTATAAATGTATATTCATTGTTATGTGCTTGTATCAAGGGGACTACTCCAGTATTACAATGTGCGCTAGTGATTAACTGGTCATCATGACCCTCATAGACACATTTTATACAGCTACTAAATTATCCTTGATAGTTAATTGACAGGTAATTGGAAGGGCTTAAATCCCTGGCTTAGGATATGTCACAATTTGAAGATTAAGACTTGCCTCAGTCAATGAGAGGGATTGACATAATCACATTTTGATTAGATGGTCACAACAAATCTGACAGACAATGAGACAGTTGGTAGAGAGTAACCCTGTTGCACACATATTTCCAGTGTACCTAATGGCAAGAGCATAATAAAATAAATTTATTTGATTTTATAAATTGATCTTTGTTTACTGATTTTGGAAATAGGCTGCATTAGGTAAATTACTAAAGTGACATTATTTAATTTTTGTATCATAATATTTTTGTATCAATGTTTCATACTGAGTTCATACTGGTTTCTTTAACGAAGGGGTGGTAATCCTAAATTGATTGTGAGCGGTTTTATACTGTTTGATTCTCCAGCTGATATAACACAAGAAAAGGTAAATGAATGTGCCACTTGATTTTGAAGAGACTGATATTAGTACAGTTTCTGTCTAATAATGTATTTGTCTAATACAGTTTCTGTCTCATTAATTACCAGATTGTTGGGTCCAGATTTTATCATTTATTATTCAGATAACTGTAATACAGCTGGGATACTGGTCAATGTGGCATTAAACAAGATTTTTGAAAAAATCTGAAGATTTTGAAAATAAAGGTGAGTGAGTTTAGTTTAACACCGCAATTGATAATCGAGTCTGGACCAGACAATCCAGTGATCAACAGCATGAGCATTGATCTGCGTAGTTGGGAACCGATGACATGTGTCAACCAAGTCAGTGAGTCTGACCACCTGATCCCGTTAGTCGCCTCTTACAACAAACATGGGTTGCTGAAGATCAGTATTCTAACCCGGACCTTCACAGGTGAAAAAGGAGGTACACACTACCCAAGTTGCAAAATGGACCCAAGAAAGAGAGGGACTGATGATATAGTTTGACATGTAATGGAGAGATATAAGGTCCTATTGGATCCTAACTCTGGATCCATTTGCAATACAATAACATAGTTACAAGCCCCGGTGTCTTCAGCCTGAGCAACATCAGGAAGCATCAACTGCCTCTCACCCCAGACAGGTGTGCACTGTCAACTGATTCTATTACACATTGTCAACAAATGGTTCTGCCGCATGATTGGAGCAATTCTATTGTTAAAGAAAGAGCAACTATCCATTAAGCCATTACCAGACAGGGGTCAGCTACCTCAGTGTTACAGGGGGTGACCGTAGCGTGATGTGTAAGACATATACACAAACCACTGCTCGTGATCTTTCACTCATAGTCCTTTATTTGAGTGTTGAGTATAATGCCAGAAAATTGTGGGAGTTAGTTGGTGTTAGTCGTAAAGCCCCAGAGTGACAATTTCACTAGACAGCAGCAAAGATTTATGTGAGAAAGTTGTATTTGGGGATTACTGTGGAATGTTCTCTTGGCCTTCGTTTGTATTTCATTATTGTGATTCTACAGAGGTTTCTTGTAAAATTTACTAAAAATATATTCTGAATATTTAGGTGTCTGAAGTACCCAGAAACTTTGAACAATTTTTAAATGTTACCTGAAACAAGAAACTTGATATATTCCTAAAAAATAGTTAAGGATCACTCAAGTCCTTCATATTACTATCGGTAATCCATCACGATATAACAGGTGAGCTGTATAAATATGAAGAAAATAGAACCTTTACTTTTATTTAATTATACATTTATATACATTAATGAAGACAATGTACTTCAGGTTATAACAAGTCCTATTTATTATTAAAAAGCCACTGCTGTTCATCATATTTATATAAAGATTTGTATTATCGATGCAATGCCAATTTAATAAACTTGGCAATATGATCTTATAAACATGCAAATGAGTTTGCCTAACAGGAACTACTTTCAAGGTCCATACTGCAACATGATGCCTCATTTCGGAATAAGCTACTGAGTATCTTAGGATGGGGGTTCACAATCTATTGTTGAAATGTGAGTTATATTTCTATACCGCTTTTAGCAATATGCCAGCACCAGGGTGCACCAGAAATGGGCTTCACACATTGTACACATGTTGGGAATCAAACCAGGATCTTTGACATGACAAGCAAATGCTTTAACCACTAGGCTATCCAACGGCTCCCTATTGTTGAAACAATTCCTGGAATATCGCTAAATATAGCAAGCTGTGATTTTTGTAAGATATTTCACAACTTCAAAATGCACAAATATTGTTATTTAAGGAGCAGTGTTTTTTATTCAGTTCACTTTTTCCTTGAAAAAGAAATAGTTTATTCAATATTACATTTTTGGGGTATTAAGATCTCTATCTAAAAGCATGGTTATAAGAAGCATTGACATAACATACAAAGACATGTAATGAACCGTTTCAAAAGTACCAGCCTGCTTACTATGTATGTATTTTCATGCAAATTCAGTCTCCAGGTATACAGACCTACAAAATCCCATACATCCTAGACTGGCATATGTAACTCATAATGAAAGACAGCAGATGCCAGGGTGATAACAAAATGTCTGCCATTGAATACATTGGTATTGTAGTATGTTTCTTTTCAATACAGACAGGCTCCACAGTTCTTGCATACCAACATATTTCATTGCCTCACCATTATGGTATGTGTAACTTTATCTCATTAACAAATTATTAGTCTCTTTGTTTTTCAATTCAATTTATGACACATAGGTAGAAACTGGAGAAGTGATTAGATATTTGTCATAGAAGTCACATGTCCTAGTGGTTTATTTCTCAAAGAGTAAGGTGATGGTTTAGCCCAGTGATTAAAGTAATTGCTCATCACGCGAAAGGCCCAGGTTCAATTACCCACGTGGATACAATGTGTGAATGGGCTTCACACATTGCACCCACATAGAGAATCTAACCCGGGTCTTTGGCGTGATGAGCAAACACTTTAACCACTAGACTACCCAACTGCCCCATGTACTGAAAGAAGCATAAGAGTAAATGTATGATGAATGAGCAAGTTGAGATTGACATCTTTATGAAGTGTTCAAAAGTACCAGTATTACAGTTGTATTGGTGTGTGACGCCTGGAGGAAACACAGCACTGGGTGTTTGATGCTCACAAGGCCATGGTCACATGGAAAGTGCTTGTTATGGATGCATTAATTTAATACAAATAGGACCTGTTTCAAAATGAAAGGAGATCTGAAATAGTTTTTTTTCTACTTTAAAATAGATTTGAGAAACTTAAAGTCCCAGAAAGAATCTTCAGTATGGTCAGTTATTTAGTTTGATTATAATTATGTTAAAACTGTGTTAAATTTTTATCATAAGAAAGTAAGTTATCCATAAACAATCTTACTTTCTTATTAGTCACCAACTTCTAAATGCCAATCAAACAGAGAGATTTTTATCATGGTGTGTCCAGATGAGGGACACCAAAGTTTCACAGGTGGTAAACATTTAAGGCTTTGATCAAACCAGTGAGTACAAGTATGGTTCGTACAAGACAAGTCCGGGTTAGAATTGGTCTTCAGCAATAAAATGCAACTAACAGGATCAGGTGATCAGGCTCGCTGACTTGGTTGATACATGACATCGTATCCCAATTGTGTAGATCGATGCTGATGCTGTTGATCACTGGATTGTCTGGTCCAGACTCGATTATTTACAGACTCCGTCATATAGCTGGGATATTGCTGAGTGCGGCATTAAATAACAAACAATCAAGCCAAGAATCATAATCAAGGCAAATCTGAGATACAGAACCTAGCACATATGATCCTGACATGCCTAAGGGAAACAACTCACAGCAAATTAGAAAACAGGCAACTTATCCATCAGATAGAGAAAATATGCTTTCTTTAAGGTAATGTTACTAGGTCACAATGGTAGTACTACAGGGAATTTTTCAGGAACGCCCAACAACACCCAGACACATCTTCCATGGAAATGTCATGACTAATATGTCTCAAAGTCCCTTAACCATATAAGTATCCTATCACCAAGCCCCTACTGTAATGCCATAGCTCTAAATAAAGCAAGTCTAGATTTTCAACATATCTCCCTTTTCCCTTGGGCTTCTATTCAATTTAAATGCAGTTGTTCTATCAAAATTTCTTTGTTAAGAGTTCTTTGTATAAATATTATATATTGTCAGAACCTGAGCTTTAGATTTGTAGATTGTTTTTGGTCTGTCTTCTGATAAGGACCTGTTCAACTGCACCATCATCAACTCTAGTGAATAGACTGATTCTGCATCATGAGACCAACAGAACCCTACGGAAAAAAAATTGGGAGGCAATTCCAAATTTCTCATAATGATAACATAACACAAACTGTACCAAAATGATGTGTTTAAGTCATTCCTACACCTGGGGCAGTGGGGTAGCCCAATGGTTAAAGGGTTCACCCATCACACCGAAGGTCCAGGTTCAATTCCCCACATGGGTACAATGTGTGAAGCCCATTTCTGGTGTTCCCTGCCATAATATTGCTGGAAACCTGCAAAAAGCAGTGTAAAACCCAACTCACTCACTCACACACTCTCTATTTCTCCATCTGATACTGCCTGCTTAAGTAGTACAGTGTCATCAACCCACATGATATGTAGAGGCCCATACTTTCCCACACACAGTGGAGTCACACACTTTACAAAGTCAACATTTCTCAGATGCCTCAAGTGTGATTCAGAAAGCCAAAACAAATCCAGAAATTTCACTTTTTTAGCAAGCTCCTATTTCCTGTATGTATAATAAATGTATGTGCAATGTGCACGATAAAGCACATAGCTATCTTGTGTACCTGGGCCAGTGTTCTCTGTCTCTGGCCTGGGGGTGGAAGTGGCTATCTCCAATCGTGCGATCCATTTCAGAGGATTAATGGGCAGATCGTTTTTCAGATAGTATTGCAATATCCGTTTCTTAATGTTTTTAATACTCTGAAATATTTCATCAATTTTATATTTGTTTTGTAAAGTGTGAATTTTGTGTGAAATGTACTTTGGAACGTTTTGCCTTGGGGCAATTATACCACACCAAAGAAGTTACAGAATATCTGATTCTTTCATATTACTACTGTAAAACAAGTTTGCGTAGCTTAACAAAATTGTTTTATTTTACATGAGGTTGTTGGTTCAGACATTTGTGTTGGATTAATTAAAAGTTTATAATGAAAGATTATTTTTCTTCATATTACTAGAAATAATCTGTCACATCATAACAGATTCACTCTAGAAATATGAAAGAATCAGTTCTGTTGAGTAGTATATGGCAGCTATTATTCAAGTTTTTATTTGGTTTGTTGTTTTACGCCACACTCAGAAATATTCCAGCTATATGTTGGCGGTCTGTAAATCATCGAGTCTGGACCAGACAATCCAGTGATCAACAACGTGAGCATCAATCTCTGCAATTGGGAAGCTGTTGAAACAACACAATGGAGAGGATTCACACCATGAGATCTGACTGTGCCTTACTGCCTCAATGGGAGGACAGTCATGTCTTCATTATAATGTGTGTGATTTCTTTTAATGGCATTTTAGAAGTTGGGAAGTACAATATAGAACAAACTTCATGGAAAACCTATTTTTTTTGTGAGTGAGATGCTTTGATACAGATTCTTGAACCTTTTGCAAGTTATATCTGCTTGACAACGGTACAAGAATCTGTACATTCCTGCTTGACAACGGTACAAGAATCTGTACATTCCTGCTTGACAACGGTACAAGAATCTTTATCGAAATGTCGCATTCACGAAATAGAAGAAGTTGTCATCCATAAAGTTTGTTCTATAATGTTCGTGATGTTGACTTCACCTCCTTGTATGCTGGTAAAAATTACTACAGAGAGATAGCTGAAACCATGTTAGTAAATCCTTGTATGTCGAGTTTATTGTAAACAAGTTTGCACTCAGTACAGACAACATACACAAAGCCAGACTGTTATATGTTGGTTTACAGAATCTACAGACCTATAAAAAGAAAAGTGGGTATAAGAAAACTCAAAAGCCCTATTGTTACCTATTGTTTTCAGTTCTGACAAATGCAAATTGCAACCTTGTGTATTTTCCACAAAAGTTTTTTGCATACATTAATGCATATAAAAG
>VKKT01000096.1:570080-599906 GCA_008038995.1 Haliotis laevigata
CATTGGATGAAGAGATATTTACAAAAAAACGAGTCCACATGCATTTCATGCCAAACTATAGTGCTGATCAAATATATTAATCTGTGATCTCTTAACCTACGACCGATGGGTCCTGGCATTCTTGGAACGAGAGACTAAATTCTGTTACTTTTGACATCCTATATTCACCATGTTAACCATAGATCATGTATATATAATGCTAATGATAAACTTACCCATCATCATCCAAGTCTGGATCTGGCTCCACTCCACTCATCACACTGCCAGGGCGTGATCTCTTTGCAGGGGTCGGACAGTCCTTACTATCCTTACTGCATGCATTGATGCTGCCCCCAAGTGAAATGTCCACAGAAGTCTCACCTTCAGGCACAGTGCTACTGAGGGCCAACACACAGTCAAGGCTCAGACTATTCTCGTCCAGGAATGCTTCAGTAATAGGAAAGCTACTTGGCTTTGACACTGTCCTCTTTACCTCTACATCTGTATCAGGTAATAAAGAATCTCCATCTTCTGCATCTGTTCCTGCTGCTGGAGCTGCCACAGGTTCTGTTTCCATGGTTACACCCTGGTTGGATTCTTCACCATCCACATCCATAGCCTCAGGCTTAGAGTCAAGAATAGATTCCTTGTCAGTATCAGATTTACCTTCACTTTCTGGAACTAAAGACACCTCAACCTTGGTGTTATCCATTCTATCTGATTCAGTTTTCTCATCTATTTGGGGCTGAAACTCAGCACTACCTTGAGAAGCAGTTTCTGCCTCGTCTACTGCTGTTTCGGTTTCCAGTTCTGGTTCAGTCTGCCGTCCTTCTGTTGGCTCTTCAACTGGTAAAACTTCGTCAATATCATCATGATCATTGACTTGATTTTCACCATGAACACTTGAAGATTTAGTTTCAGATTCTTTTTCTTTCTCTTTTTCACAACTTAGTGTTTGTTCTGTACTCTCTGATATCTTTTCTGAATCATCTCTACAGCCTGTTTGATCATCTGTAGCAAGCTCTGCCTCTTGACAGTCACTATCAGAATTACCACCTTCAGTCACACTGTCTCCTGCTTGAACCTTTTCACTAGTCTCTGTTGTTTCTATACACTCAGGCATTTTATCATCAACAGCCGTCTGTTGGACAGGTTCAGTACTATGTTCTATGGACTCCTCTACAGGTTCTTGTCCTTCAACATTGTCAGGTTTAGTGTCTACACTTACATCTGCTTCGTTTTGTGCCTGTGGTTCTGCTTCTTTCTCCTTGTTTACCAGACCAACCGAACCTATCTCCATTTGTTCATCTTCTGAGCTTTCAGGAGTGATCGGGTAGTCCACAATGTTGCCAAGAATTCCTACAGGGGTACTTCCTTTTGTTTCACTTGAATCAGTCACAGATTTTTTTTCAGCTGCAGATTCAATTTCAGATTCTTTTGATGTGGATTGCTTCTGGGTCGTATTGTCATCCTTGGACTGTTCTGTTTGTGGAATTGGAACATCCACAGACTGATAATCCTGTGCTGCTGCAAGTGCTGTTTCTCCCTCCTTTGAACATTGAATGATACATTGGTAATCATGATAATTCCTAACTAATGATGCTGTGGTGTAAAATGACTTGTAAGCCAATGAAATTACTGTTACATATACAATGTGCTTAAGTTACACTACATAGACCTATATAGACATGATAGAAAAATATAATAATTGTACTACCTGGCACATTTCATTGGATGCAAAATAGTGTATCCTATAACTGAGAATGGATGCAAGGGTTTCCATAAGAGTTCCGCCTGTTACCCCTGCTTGAAATGTCAAAATGTAAATTGGTGTTGCAGTGAAATTAAGGGGTTAAAGCTAGGAATTGGGCTAGGGTCATAAATAAGCGCCCCGTTTCATACAAAAGAATTCTAGCACTATAAAAGAGAAGTTTGGTGGGAGGATCTTTCTAGAAAAGGAATGTGATTACCCTGTGATTATATCAGTGTTATTTCAGTCAATCAAACAGGTGCGGCTTCTGTAAATGCAAACCCTCAGTTCGATGAAAACATACACACTGAGCTACTGAGACCAAGGCTAGACAATAAATGAACAAAGGACCAATTGTGCCTTCATTTCAGACAAATATTACATCGTATTGCACGGAGGAATATAAAACATACAATAGCATTGATAGCATTGAACGTTACAATTGCAGCTGTACTAATGCAGAAATCTGAGAAGTAATCCTTACACTTGAACCGGCGATTAGTCTTTCGGTTTTCGCGTCACCTTCTGAAAACGACGCCATTTTGGATAGGTACAATCTCTACCTCCAGTAACTGAAGAGCAGCTAGCTGCTGACCGCTAAAAATTGTTTGTGCTCGCGTTCCACTCATAAAGTTGTTTTTAATGTATGTTTAGTAGATTGTTATGGTTATACATAAATGTTTAGATAAAAATCAATAATACCTTCTTCTTCACAGCGTATATGTGTCTTAGTTGATTCATGATTTACGGATTGGTGCAGAAGAAAATATACCCACAATTATATAAAAAAATGTACAAACAGTAACACAAATCCATACTGTGGATATTTAGTAATATTTACGCTATTTATTGTTAAGAAGTTTGCATTTTATTGTTAAGCTATTTTGCACTGACCTTTGCATCACAGGTTGGCCACACAATAAAAGAACCATAGCTAATATTGAAGGTAAATAGTATTAGTTTCTAGTGCTCTCTTCACTATATTTGCTCTATTTTATCATAAAAAAGATTACATTTCGTATGTCTTTATTCATATTTTAACAATGATCTCAAACAGTCTTTGTTGCATCAAGCCAGCACTATCCGAGTTGCTTTAGTTGTTTGAGTTTTGCTGTCACAGTAGTTTGGGCCACTGAGATATGAACAGATGGACAACAGTTCACACAGACTGGGATTCACAAAGAAACGATACCAAAATTAAGAATGAAATATGTTAGACATGAACAGATCTTTTGATAGATTCAACATGGAAGCAATCACCCCCGTTTTGCGCAAAATGTCTGAGCACGAAAACTGGGGCGCGTGCATAATTTGGGCATAAAAAGTACGTTGAGCCGTTCAGTGGCATCATACGGTCAAGAATATGTCAGCGACCATGCCGAGATTATTGCATTAAGCAAGAGAGATTCATGTGGCCGGTGGCCAAACATGTACTTGTTCCAAAGACCTTGGGATGCACACGCATTATAATCACAAGGTTGGTGAGAGGCTACAGGCAGACAGGGCAAACAGACAGGACCAGAAGTGTAAGAGGCGTACGCCTGACACGTCAACAACGACGTCAACGTCTGCAGTGGTCACACGCTGTTATCCACGGCTAGAATAGGCAGTGGCGGAGAGTCATGTTTTCTTCTGAGAGCAGGTTCCAACATTTCAGGTATCATGGACGACAACGAAGCGAACGATGGTAACGTTGCTGCGTCGAAGAAGTGGAACCGTTTGGTGGTGGTGGCGGTTTCATTGTTTATGGTGGCATCTGTGGCTAGATGAAGACCGATGTGAATGCCCAAAAGGTACAACGACCAGATAAGTGCGCCCCGTTGTTACTGTTCCACAACTGGATCTTGTTTCAGCAAGATCAGACCCGCACACAGCTCGCATTGTCAGGGATTTACTCCAGAGAAACAACGTCAACGTAAAGGCCTCGCAGCCTGCTATGTCAAGTAACATATCGTCACTGGAGTATCTGTTGGACCATTTGGGTCGACAAATTCTTGCATGATTCCCGGAAACGGTCAACAGCTTGTTCAGGCTCTTCAAGAGGAGTGGCGAAGAATACCCCGCACGTTATCAATCAAGCGTCTAAAATTCTCAGTAAAGTAGAGTTGCCCCTGATGTGACACACGAGATACTGCACACGATGTCATTTGTTTGGGCATATAACCCATCTCTTGTTTTAAGACTCTGCAGATTATGTTTTCATGACTGATTAAATTGAATTATGGCATTTATGTCAACTTTACATTAGTTTTACACACTACAAGTGCAGTCACCCAGCTGTTTACAACTAATTTAAAGAGTATGATAAAGGGCAATTCTCAGTGTACAGTTTCAAATGTCATTTAATAGAGAATATCAATTTAGGAAGACGCTGATGTTTCGTGTTACACAGGTAATTGAATATGCGTCGTTTTTCAAACGGAAATTTAACAAATCTATCTTGACATTTGTACTAGAGACCAAAGGTGGTGTCATTCTCTTGCATATTTCAGTGATCCTTTTCACGAATGTATTTATTCCAGAAACAAGAACAAGATGTTTGAACCCTCCTCTTTCAACTGTCCCGGTCAAATGTATAATGTCGACACTCCTGGTAAGTTGTTTGGGAGATTTTGTTTTGTTATCAAGTGTGCCTGTTGGTTGAATAAGAGAGAAACATGATAGAACGGATCAACATGGTTATTTTGGCGATTAAAAAGCAAATCGAGCTAAAACATACTCCACGCCAAGTTCATGGATGATGAGACCCGTGAAGATTCGGGTTAGAATCTGTCTTCAGTTTCCCATGCTTGTCGTAAGAGCCGACTAACGGAATCGGGTGGTCAGGCTCGCTGACGTGGTTGACACATGTCATCGCATCACAATTGCGTAGATCGATGCTCATGCCGTTGATTACTGGATTGTCTGGTCCAGACTCGATTATTTACAGACCGCCGGCATATAGCTGGAATACTGCTGATTGTCTGGTCCAGACTCGATTATTTTCAGACCGCCGCCATATAGCTGGAATACTTCTGAGTGCGGCGTTAAACAACAATCAAGCAATCACGGTTGATGAGACCCCCTAGAGCAACATTCTTTCCGAAAGTAGTATGCAAATAGGGATCGGACATAATGTATTGTACTGTGAAGCATTTCGAGTCGGGGGTCATCTCAAATGTTTTATATTTTTTAACATCTTTAATCCTCGCAAGGACAGGGGGGGCTGTGGTCAGAACATGATGTCACACCATCTATAGACTGTGACTATCGACTAGAAATGGCATGATGCTTAATTTTTAGACATGGCATGTGTTGAAAATCCTTATATTAAACCATCTTCGTTGAACCAATGTATTTCTCCACAAAATTACCTGCAGATTACATTTTACAAACTGTTGCAGGAATGCGTGATGGATAAACAGGCAGAGAGAGAGAGAGAGAGGGAGAGAGAGAGAGCCAACCGATGCGTGTGTGTGTGTGTGAGAGAGAGAGAGCAAGAGAGAGAGACTGACTTGCAATTACCATCCATGCACATGTGAGATGACAAATGTTATACATACTAGCGGGGAATAATTACTGTGCACCCTTGACATCAAGTGAAAATAAAACAGACAGGGTTTTTGCAATATCATGCATGATTACTCATGATAACCCAGACATTGCACACTGTCTAAAAATCACAAGAGAAAGAAATTCATCACACATTGACAGTACAAGCGATAATGAGTCAATTCAAACGCACAGCAAACCGTTTGAGGGTTTTAATTGCGAAAAGGATCTCCACGTTTAAAGCAAAAAGCCTGTGGTCGGTATGCAGTGCCTATCTGAAAATGCTCGATTGCCTGTATCAGAAAAGACCTAAACCGGAAGAGCATATAACGTTGTTTCTAGGCGTTTTGAGGCGCGTCGTATCACCCTGTGGCCACTCTGGATCGGTACCATCAGACTGGCAACATCAGAAAACAACCATGATCTGCAAATCAACAAATAGCGTCATGATACTTGTATCCGTCTGCTTCACCGGTCCTGCGAAATCGGTGTCAGACTGTCAGACTGCAATTAATGCAAGGGTTGTGAGGAACCAATTACGAAAGCATGACATCCGACCAAGTCTTCTGCTGTACGTCCAATCGGGCTGCAAAGTCATTAAACTGTACACTTTGGATCCGTTCAACATGGCGATATATAGCAGCGCGCGGGTGTTCATAACTCCAATACCCTAACATTGACTTACGAAATCGTAGCGCTACGACCGCTTTGTGGAACGAGGCTGTGACATAGAAAAGCATCTCTATGTAAAGCAACTTGAAAGCTGAAAACGGGAATTGTGAGTTTGCAGCGCTCAGGTGATCGTAACTCCAATACTTTAACATAGACTTACGACTGTCGCAACGCTACGATCGCTTTGAGGGACGTGGTTTGTGGCATAGTTAAGTATCTGTACGTAAAAGGCTAACATTTGAGGTTCTGATTACAGGACTGGACGATAGTACCCTTCACACATGGATCCAGGTTTGAACGTGACAGCAGCGATGGCCGCCAGCGTGCTTATCAATGGCGGGTGGAAAGCTAAGCTGACATGTGTGAAACTCAACACTCTGCATTATGTATTGGGATTGTAATGGTGTGTGGGAGGCATCGCTTTATATCATATGACCTTTCTAGAGTTTATCGATGTCATTTTGCCAGGTGTATCGTGAAGAAACTCATAGACGCATGGACGTCACATCACAGGACAACGCACGTTATTTGGACGTTCTTGTGTGGCCACAACTGAACATTCTATTGACCCACTCCGTATGTGTGTGTGTGAGAGAGAGAGAGAGACAGAGAGAGAGAGAGTGAGACAGAGAGAGAGAGAGTGAGATAGAGAGAGAGAAAGTGAGAAACAGAGAGAGACAGTGAGACAGAGAGAGAGAGAGAGACAGAGAGAGTGAGACAGACAGAGAGAGAGAGAGAGAGAGCCAACCGATGTCTTTGGTCCAGCATCCACCGATCTCAGTCCTGATCTTTCACCATTGTATTGTGTCGTCAACGAGACGCCGTTGTCACTGTTAATGGTGCCCATTCCCGATACTGACTTATGACTAACAATTTCCACTTTCAGCCTGACACGACGTTCAGAGGACACATGTTTACACAGTCTTGAATTAATATTTCATGACCTTCAACACAAAATCGTTTGGTTCTTACATTATTTCCCATGGTAGTCAGTTATGCACAATAATCTGTCCCCCGCTAGTATACGCCACAATTACCTATAACTATTCCGTGTTGCATCTTATGTTATTTTCATTTTGGTCTCTTTATAGGATATGTTCATCAACGCCCCGAAGCCAGCATCAGCATCTCTGCTGTCGTCTCCGCGTCGTGTGTCATCGTCAACGACCAACAAGACACCAGCGGTTCTCGGCAGATGCAATTCCCCGAGGGTACATTCGTCGACCCTGTTTTCGAGGAGGCGGATAACATGAGTTGCCCATTCGCCAGTTCTAGATACCCAGCTCCTGGCAACACTGGGCAAGAGTCGGGCCCTGATACTACAAGCTACAACACTGGCTACAACGCCAACACAACTCCTTGCAGCCTTACGGAAGAGTTGCAGTTCCCCAACTTTAACCTACCAATTATTGGTACCAACGAATACGCCAATTCAGTAACCGCAATTGAAGATCAACGACTATTTGATGGTCAAACCACCTACACCAATTACGATCCACCCGTGTATGATGGGAAGGAATATTCTCAATGTAATTACAATGGCAGTAACCTGACAGATACCGGTTCTATGAAGTATGGGGCTGACTGCTTTGACTCTGGAACGGTCTACACCGACCTCTCAGCCCAGTTCTCCAGCAGCGAGAGCAACTATTCGGATAGTTCGCACGCCCTAGACTTTGATCCGTGCAGGGTCATCACAAAGGGTGTGTTTTCCAAACTTCAGATTGACCCCCCAACGTCCAACAACCAAATCAACGTTGACGAAATGATCAGCAACGGCGTCACAATTGCGGGCTTCAAACCAAGGGGGATAATCCGGAAACGGAAGAAGTGCAGAACAGCAACTGAGGATAAAGATGGGTGTTACTGGTCAAAACGTATAAAAAACAATGACTCTGCCCGTCGTTCTCGAGAGACAAAGAAAGAGAGGGAACGGAATTTCTACAAGAGAGCACTGGAGTTGGAGTACGAGAACTTTTACTTGAAGGAAAGAATTACCCAGCTCGAAAACCAGTTGGCCTCCATTAATACAGAATGTGCTAACGTGTCCTTAAATGACGCTTTCGTTTGAAATATTCTCAAACAAACGCACATGATAGGATGTGATGTGATGTGCTTTTGAAACTATAAAACGTGGATAATGAAGTCCTGTAAAGTAGAAACGTGAAATTGTGGTCATTCTTCGTTTTCATTTTTTGCATATAGAAAATAGTAAATTTCGAGTTATTGCTCATTCATATAATTTATCAGACTGTCCCGGCTTTGGGTGTCAACGTGTCACTCTGTTCTCATACATCAGGTCGCTATAACATTGCGCGCCAATCACCTTACAGCTGTTATTTGTTTCTCCTGGAATAATAATAGAAAACATCAGAACAACTCTATTGTTTCCTGCACTCTGATTGAAATTCATGTACTAATGTGCATTTATTATTTACATACACTACTACAGTCTGAACAGCAAGCCACTGTCACGGTAGTAGATATGAGGTCATTGTGACGTAATACCTCCTTAAGTAAAACCATGAATAATGCACAAATCGAGCACTCGTATGCTGAGCTTACTGCATTATACACGGGCACGTTGACTTGAGTGATAACAGGCACTACACAGGGAATAGGTCTGTTTATATCACGGGTTTCCATGTAATGTCAAGATGGAAACGTGGTCCACTTACAATCAGAATATTTCACAACAGGTACATATACTGTAATTGTGATTTTGGTCGTAGAAATCCATTTTAGGTACACGAATGGCTTGTGTATGCACTCCTGTATGTGAGAGCTTTTTTCGGGTATTGATGACGCAAAATATTTGGTTTACTCTTAACGTTTGTTCTATTGACCCTGAGACGACCGCTCGATCTTTGAGAAATTGTCAATATATGGAGTGGCATTGTAATATCGCATTTCACAGAGGGACATTAGCGGCACGAGCGTCGCAACTCCGATGCTGAAACATACATGCATGTATGTATGTTGTGCGGTGAGGTAGCCTCGCGGTTATAGTGTTCGCTCCTCAAGGGCTGCCGGAAGCCCGCGTTCGTACCCCACATGCTCAGAGGGCGAAGCCTATTTCTCTCTAACTAAACTCACTTTGGAAAGACATTTTTAGTGAAGGACCTTGCTAGTATATACAGTTCGTTCTTTGTGCGAACTTGAGACATGTTTTCTATACAAATTAGACAAATAACATTCACATGCTGTTGCAGAATTGTACGCACTATATGAAATTTACGTGGAGTGCCTATTTGCCCGACGGTTGTACCCCTCTAACGGAAACGAAGATACCATGCGTACATTTCTTTATGGTCCTCGATCCCATGACATCGTGTGCCAAAAGTTGTTGATTGTATTTTTCAAAATTGTTTACTGAATCCGACCCACTAACAGACATGCACTAGTCTCATTCCATCATGGTTAAAGCATCTGTTCTTCAGGCTGAACACCCGGTTAGATTCCCAGCATGGGTACAATGTGTGAAGTCTGTTTCTGGTGTCCCCCAGATTTTGATTTTGCTGGATTATTGCTAAAACCATACTCATTCACTCACTCACTCCAGCAAAACATGTTTATTAATGTCACATTGAACAACACATCGTACAGCGATATCTTTGCATCGTTTTAAACAATAGTCTGATCGTACGAATTGCATGTTGGCGTGTATTGGGATTGCAAAAAAAACCCCATGAAAGTCATGATAGTCTGTACATGTCACTTATTCTGCTGTCGACCTGCTGAGGGTGTATATGGGAAAACATGCATGCTGGACGTCTCTCTGTTATCTTCGGAGATGCGCCAACGAGTAACACATGATTAGAGCCTAAGTTTAAGCAGTATCTGTCTGACTAGAATACACATGCAGGAGCGATGGGTAGCCTAGTGGTTACCCAGGGTTTGTTCGTCACGCCGAAGACCCAGGTTCGATTCTCCACATAGATATAATGTGTGAAGTTCATTTCAAGTGTCCCCTACCGTGATATTGATGGACTTCTGCTAAATGCGGCGTAGTACCATACTCACTCACACTACATGCAACGATGATTTGCAGCTCAACCAGAAAGATGTGAACCCGTGCCGGCAACAGCTGTGAATGCAACAGTTTGAGCGTCGATCTGGTGCAGACTGCTTATCTATACATCCTTGAACCATGAAGTATGCCTGCTGCCTCATGTCAGGCAGTGCACGCACAAATGGGACGCGCCTTCACGCTACTACACCCGTACCAATCGCGTAGATCGATGCTCATGATCACTGGATTGTGTGGTCCATACTCGATTTTTTACAGACCGACGCCAAATAGCTGGAATATTGCTGAGTGTGACGTTAAACAACAACAAAATAAACTACGCCCGCTACTTAAAATTATAGGTCCAAAATAACCATTACACATTACAATAG
Organism: Haliotis laevigata; assembly: GCA_008038995.1. Classification (NCBI taxonomy): domain Eukaryota; kingdom Metazoa; phylum Mollusca; class Gastropoda; order Lepetellida; family Haliotidae; genus Haliotis; species Haliotis laevigata. The sequence continues at coordinate 580,414 of VKKT01000096.1, forward strand.
CTGCAAATAATTGTTTTGGCTTCTTCCTACTCTTCGTTTTTCCCACGTCATTCTATTTCTCAACGGTGATTTGGGTTTAACGCCGCTTTGAAAAATGTGTCAGTTTTATTACAATTATAATGTAAGTAGAAAACACGAAGTGAAAGTAACAAGCTGATGCTGATAGACCAAGGATCATAATGGGGCAAATGTGAGATTCGATCTCGGAATGCAATACGAGAGACCAGAACGGATGGAACCAGATAATCGGTTCCAGGAATCTCGGTTGACGTTCTGGGGAATGGAATTTCGGAAAAAGGGATACGTCGCCCAGTGAAACAAACGCCATACCTCTGAACTACCAAGCTCTGAGGTAACCAGGAACAACGCTGGATGTGAAATCAACGAACAATTTACAGGCTACCCACACTTGATCATGACAGTCACGATTGTTATTACTGAAACGATTTCGCTGATCCACTGAGGTCGTACAACTTTAATGTTGTCTTTTAATATTTATCACGTGAAATGGAACACGTTCAAATCCCAGAACACGTCCTGAATTCACCCGCCGCCTCACAACTTGACGACGATTAGCAGAGCGTCCCGTCACTAGGCGCGGAGTCATGCCGACTGGGTGCCGAAGTTATCAATATCACAGACAAGTCTCGATGTAGAGAGCATCCTTGTACGTCCCTATGACATGCATTTATATAGTAGTGTCTTACGAATCCCATTAATAATACTCTCAAACGAATCTTTGTGTACTGTCGTCATAGCGATGTATGTCACTTTCTTTCGCAGGTACTCGTTCCCTTTGCAGACGACGTACCGCGAACGAGACCGAACAATTAGCAAGAGTTATCCTTCCGCGCTTAATATAGTCCGAGTTCTATCGCATTTGTACTGTAATCTCTAAACAAACAAATCGTAGCAGACGTTCCTGGTCTCCTGATTCGATTACTGTTATGCATTTATAGTAATACCCTTCTACCCCCAATCCCACCCAAGGCAATTAATGCGGTGTAAGAATCGGAACAGAAAGGTCAAAGGTCTATGTTGTGACAGACTGCTCAATGTTAATCGAACGAGTGGCAACATGGATTTATACGCCTGCTTGGCATTTCGAGGATTTTAAAATGAATATATCTGTGGCGACTGTTTTAACACAATCATGAATTTAGTTTGACCATTTCTTTGTTCGATGTCACAACAGACTTCGCCCGGATGAACCTGCTGTCACAAAGTAAGTGATCAAGGCGTCCCTTGCAACGGGAACACACTAAAAGCAGGAATTGCTTGTTGATACTATCACTAAATGGAATTTTCAATATTCAGTGGGCAACGCGTGCTGTATTGTTTTGAACGAATGGCAGTGTTTACCAGTTAGGGTTTCAATGGCTGGTTATATTTATTTTTCAATATATAATGCAAATGATTTAAAAACATCTCAGTGGAAAATGTTTTATAGAGCCATTAACTGTACAATTGTAATGTGTTTTGTCAGATGTGAGCAAGGTGTGTTTAGCTGATAAGGTATTAGTACTGATCTCGCACTATTACATCAACTCATTAGTTCAATAAGGTTAGCCCATGATTTGCAGAATAACAGGAAGGTGTGGGTGTTTGTTGCCCGGTCAGGGTGGGAATATGGTATATTCTCAAGCTCTTGTTCAAATGGTGAAAGATAGTAATTCTGATAACAAGAAACAACAGACCAACACTGTGATGTAATATTTCGAGTTATACCACAGATTGATGGGGGTTTTACAAACATGTAATACAATACATTGTAATACATCCAAATGTATGTTGAGATACAAGTAGACACATTGTTTTGTATAAATTTTGTTGCTTGTATCACATATTAGTAAGGTTTATTGTCATCCAGGGAAACGTGGAATAAGAATCATATTTACCCCCTTTCAGATAAATCATGGTTCATCAATTATTATTAAGTTTTACACTTATTCAATATTTGTTTTATAACAACTTTTACTACTCAAATATACAAAAGAAATACAATTTCTTGAATAAATATAAGTTATAATATTATCTGATTATGTTTGATTGTATTCTTTTTCACATATTATCAGGACAGCTGTAATTATAACATGCATCTGGATTTCATTGCTATAATTCTGACCTACATTTATGGGGTGGGTGGTTGAGATTGTTCTTTGGCCTGTTACATGTTCCCACCCCTGAAAATTAGTGATCAGTCTCTTAGGTCCATCTATAATATTGCCTATGACAAAACAGTTTGTTCTCAAGGCCAGAAAAAGCAGCTATGTATAGTGTTAATCAAATTTATATATGATCAAGACTTAGCCAAGATCTTTGCCTAATTCCCAGTTTCATTTTCAGCACAAAACATTTCTTATAATGGACATTAACATAGCATAACTCTATGAAATGATGAACATGTCTGGAGATTGACCCCTTATGATAAATTAAGGGCTAGTAATTCAGATGCATAGATTTGATCTAATTACAACTATTTCAGTAACAGCATTAATTCTGGTGTTTGCTTATGCATAATGTTGTCTGTTTACAGTAAATTTCCTATCCTGCCCTTCCATGTCATCCTATGTGTAGAATGAGTTTGCCGTCCCTGTCACATCTGCAAGAAATACATATTGGACAATGTATTTAATTACACATAACCTTGCTTTACCCAGGCCGATGCATACATCTGTCGGATAGTGTTACAACCACAAGTTCACATAACAGCTCTCATGCCATTCATTCTGAAAATCCATATACTTTTTCATCGCAATTTTGCCTTTTGTGGCCATTGAAATTGTTTCTGAAGAAAATATTGACTAATCATTTTCTGATGTTGATGGTATATATTATGTATCACTATCACACCACGATTTCAAGAACCCAACAACTTCCTATTTTTTTCAGAAGTATTTCTTTCTCATTTTCAAAACATTTGTATCCTCGTGAACTTACCGTAAAAATAGATTATGGTTCTTGAAGTTTTGGAAGATTGTAAACCTGTATGTTGTTGATGGCAAACATCTAAAGATATGACTTCTAAATAATCTCCAAAGTTATTGGTCCTTGAAAACTGATACTTAATACATTTCTTTGCCCCAAGGAAGTTTCAAAACACTTGACACAAGAGTAAAAATTACAAAATGATGTGTGTATAAAATGGCCATTTACACCTGAACATGATAAAACATAGATCTATTTTATCAGCTCACAACATGGTAAAATATAAGCAAAGGCCTGATACAATTTGTTTCTGTATGTGCTGCATGCACAAACATGGAATAACCACAGAAAAGGATATATATTGCAACATACAACATTATTCATTGCAAAACATTCCCAACAAGACATATATGTTGTGAACATGATTGTGTCATCTTAAGGTACCGTAGACAACACTGTTTCAGTACTTTACAGGAGGGGCGGTGGGGTAGCCTAGTGGTTAAAGCCTCCGCTCGTCATGCCGAAGGCCTGGGTTCAATTCCCACATGAGTGTAACTTGTGAAGCCCATTTCTGGTGTCCCCCACCATGATATTGCTGGAATATTGCTAAAAGCGGCGTAAAACCAAACTCACTCACTCACTCACTTTACAGGACCCTCATGGTTCCTGTGAAGAACTATAAGATTAGTAATTGGGGGGGTCTTCTTGACCCTTAGTTTTGTAGGGCAGGGTGAAAACCCTGGAATCTGTTTTCACAGCGAGATAAAACTCTAATTTAAGAATTGTTAAGGGAAGAACATGCATATTTATAATAACAGACAGTAAACTTGTATTATGACATCTTATGTGAGGACAGTATAAGGGGAGGATATTTTTATGTTATGGTACAAACCTGTAAGAATGATACTGATTTCAATGTCAAAGACTTCTTTTCACAATGTCCCCAGTAGCTGGTTGATGGAAGACTAAGGGCCCGAAAACTTGTTGACCAAGACTACTTTGACCCTGCACATTTTGAATAGCATGGCTTGTGCAAAAAGTTGAAACCTGTGCAAAATTGAAATGTGATTTAAAATGGTTAATGATATCAATGTTTTAAAATCACAAAACCATTAGGAGTTGGACAATTTTAATGGACACGGGGAAACAAGAAAACAGAAGTAATTTGGAATTATTTTTAGAAATTGATATTTAGGTATGTTTTTGTGTTACATTCATGGCCTATTAGCAAAATGCCTAAAGATTGTGTTGTGATATTGGCTTATATGTCCCATTCCACAGCACTATGATGAATGTATTCCTATATTAAAGTAAGTTACGATCTCCCGAGCACTAAGATGTCTCTCTGTAGGGGGCCTTGGCCTGATAATGATGACACAGATTGACAAGGAGAAATAACCAACTGTCGAGTTATGAACATATTAAGTGTATCAGTCAGGACAGGACAAATATCAATACTTGGGGATCACAACTTGAGCCATGTGTGTTCACATAGCGAGGTATCTGTCATTAAATACAAGCAGCACCACCAGATGGTCTGGGAACATGTTTGTTTATTTATTCTGTATGTAAATGACTTGTGGGATCTGTAAGGCGTTAGGGAAATTGTTATGCCCTTCCCCACATTGTTAAGTGACTAGGTGAGATGCAATTTCACTTTGATAAATATTGACAATGATGTATCGGTGACTTAATACTGATGAAATATCAGTACTTAATTTTTCATTTATTACGTTGTGAGACAATATCATGATGGGAATTTAAGACTCTTATGAATTACAATAAGGAAAGAGATTCGTTCAGGATTTTGAAAAAGAAATCCGCACTACTCAAGTCGGTAATTTGACCAAAATACATGAAGACTGGCTGAAACAGGTTGTCATGTAAGCTGAAAAAGGGGTGTGTGCCTCCTGCACTTGCCCCTCACCCCTTTCCCTTTCCTTTACCACTGCCCATCTCAAACCTCTCTCCCTCCTGTCTATCTCTTACCCCTTCCACCACCACCTGAAATAAAAGGGGCAATGTTGTTTATGTAGATATGTTCACATTAACTGACTCAACTTCCTGGTTTGTGACCACTGTTGCATAGATCAATGCTCATGATGTTGATTACTGGATTGTCTGGTCTTGACCACTACCATATAGCTTGAATATAGCTAAGTGCAGTGTTTAACAACATCCAAACAAAAATAGACTCAACTTCCTGGTTTGAGACCACTGTTGCATAGATCGATGCTCATGGTGTTGATCGCTGGATTGTCTGGTCTTGACCACTGCCACATAGCTTTAATATAGCCAAAAATTGACTCTACATCCTGGTTGCGACCACTGTTGCATAGAGAGATGCTCATGATGTTGATCACTGGATTGTCTGGTTCAGGCCACAGCCATATAGCTTGAATATAGCTGAGTGCAGCGTTATACAACAACCAAACAAATATTGACACTACTTCCTGGTTTGTGACCACTGTTGCATAGAGAGATGCTCATGATGTTGATCACTGGATTGTCTGGTCCAGACCACCACCATATAGCTTGAATATAGCTGAGTGCAGCTTTAAACAACAAACAAATATTGACACTACTTCCTGGTTTGAGACCACTGTTGCATAGAGAGATGCTCATGAAGTTGATCACTGGATTGTCTGGTCCAGACCACTTCCATATAGGTTGAATATAGCTGAGTGCAGCTTTAAACAACTAACAAATATTGACACTACTTCCTGGTTTGAGACCACTGTTGCATAGAGAGATGCTCATGATGTTGATCACTGGATTGTCTGGTTCAGGCCACAGCCATATAGCTTGAATATAGCTGAGTGCAGCTTTAAACAACAAACAAACAAACACTGACACTACTTCCTGGTTTGTGACTTGTGTTGAATACTGTTCCTCAGGATCAGATATTGCCACGCAGTCACAGATAACCTGTCTCCATATGGTGGCAGCTACTTGTAGTTTCCGAAATACAATACAAACATCATATGTGGTTTTCAGGTGTCAATGAATAATAAATTGCAAGTGATTCTTTGGCATATTTATTTGCTTACCTAGCATTTGCTTATGGGATTTGTGTGTGTTGTGTCATGTTGCATGTTTTGCTTGTTGTTTAACGCCACAACGCAAGCTATATGGCGGCGGTCTGTAAATAATCGAATCTGGACCAGACAATCCAGTTATGAACAGCGTGAATATTGATCTACGCAATTGGGATACGATGACATGTATCAACCAAGTCAGAGAGCCTGAATAGCCAATCACATTAGTCACCTCTTACGACATGCATGGGTTGCTGAAGACCAATTCTAATCCCGATTTACACGTTCATGTTGTATGTATTGTATGTGAGAGGGATATTAAGAGAGATATGAAAATTCAACACTGCAAAAGGTGGGTGTGGGGTGACCAACATCTATATTCCATGGGGAAAGGGGGAGGCATGAAAAAATGACACATCTATGTAGTGTTAGATTATGTTAATGGGAAGAGGTATCAAATTAGAGTGAAAGGTCTTGATGATATATGGAATATTAGTGTTAGTATCGGACAGGTAGAATTCAGAGTGATAGTTCTAATTTATTGAGATACACTGGGATGGAAACGCTTGACATTTGAGATGTTGGTGCCAGGTTTTGGTGATGCATTATTTACATATATTGATTTGGGGTTCAAATAGAGTTCCTGTTTCCGGAATCGACAATGGCTATATGATAGGTTATTGTTCAAATTTAGTGGTTTAGGAAACAAAATTTGCCAGTAGATAAACTGTTGTCATATTAGTACTTCTTTGAGAAATTCCCATGCTTGTCGTAAGAGGCGACTAACGTGATTGGGTGGTCAGGCTCGCTGACTTTGTTGACACATGTCATCAGTTCCCAATTGCGCAGATCGATGCTCATGCTGTTGATCACTGGATTGTCTGGTCCAGATTCGATTATTTACAGACCTCTGCCATATAGCTGGAATATTGCGGAGGGGCATAAAACTACTCACTGACTCACTCTATGAGAAATTAACGGTCATATCAATGTGATGAATAGAAATGTCATACGGCATTAGTCATTGGATACACAGATATACACTGGTATGAGTACTAGTCATTAGAGATGCAGAGCAAGGGGGATTAGTTAGGAATGAGGCAAATTGCCCTGATTATGGATCAAAGTTTACAGTATCATATCAGTTATAGTGATTTGTTTCTCAGACTGGTATCACTCAAGGCTTTCCTCCGTATGAGGCTGATCTGCTCTGATGTATGAGTGAGTGAGTGAGTTTAGTTTTATGCCACCTTTAGCAAAATATCATGGCAGGGGACACCAGAAATTGGTTTCACACATTGTACTCACATGGGAAATCCAACCTGTGTCTTTGGCGTGATGAGCGAACGCTTTAACGAAAAGGATACCTCGCTGCCCCTGTGATGTATATGAAATACAGTTCAAAGCAGATTTAAATCTCTCTCATATACTCACTCGCTATTGTCTGTGACTATTATTACAGAGGAAAGGTTGAAAGAGATTATGTAATTGTCATGTGGCAAATATACTTAAAAAAATAGTTTACACTGCTTATAAAAAGTGCAGAAATTCTGCTTAATAGAAAAACATCCACATAACTTTTTTGTTTTGTTTAATTTCTTTTGCATGTTTGTACATGGAGGTTGTAAGCACTTTTGAGAACCCTTATCTTTTTGACAGAAACGAGATGGTGTATAAGACAGTTATGACACACATAAAGAAAGGTTTATTACACATTGGCAATAAGTATAACCAATGAAGAAGGGTCTATATATCAACACACCTCTTCTGTTATGACTTGTGCCAGTGTTTGCAGACACTGCTTTGTATGAGGGTGATCAGGCTATGAATAGACACTATCACCCCTTCAGTGTGGACCAGCCGAGGGGGGCCATACCTTAGTCTCGCATAACAAGGCAGGATATGGATCTGTCTTCGTGGGTTTTCAAAATAAGCGGATAAGTGGATGTGTAAAAGCTGGTGTGAGCAATATGCACTGTAAACCAAGGTGTTAATTTCAAGACTGATACTATATTTAAGAGTTTAAGTACCACATGTATGTGTTTGAGCTGAACAGTGCTTACAGTAAAGCATGGAGTTTTTATTGTTGTTTTATACATTTTGTTTGACCAACTTATACCTTTACCTTCACATATCCATGATTATCTAGAATCTCCTCTGAACCTTCTGTAAGTTGAAACAATTTTGTTTTTAAGGACATCTTTTGGAATTCTTACCTTATTTTAAGTATGGCTACTATGGCAGCAATATTGATACCGTCACTTTACCCAATTTGATGTTTAGTAAAAATGTAGCATGCCTATTAACACATTGTATAGTTGTCTTGAAGCAGCTGCAGCTGTAACCAATGATCTTCACTGGTTTTAGTACTAAAACTAAGGTATGATATGCTAGATACTTCATCCATACCCAAGAATGATAAACTGGTTTTCATATCCAGATGCAGGTGTGATATATTTGTCATATCATCCATATCCAAGCAAAATGTATTGCTGTTAACACCAAGACATAGGTCTTGAATTTGATTGTTTTGTTATACAATCCGGACCTAAATTTTAAATGTTATATCATCCTCTCTGGTTTTAATATCATCGAGACCGAGATATTAGTTTTGTTATATCATCCAGATGAAGATCTGTTGTCCTGTTAATATCATCAAGATGAAGATGTGATTCTTTTTATATCACCCATACCAGGATATGTTGTCCTTTTAATATAATGAAGACCAAGATATGTTGTTATCATGTCATATAGGCCTAGATCTCTTGTAATTGTTAGATCATTCAGATCAATTAAGCTGTGATGTTTTGTACCTATTTCATGTATGTTCTTTTGCAATTCATCAGCAGGACCACGGTAAAGCTTCCAATTTGTATAATATTTGACTTCTTCACTTTTGCTGTATGAGGTATTATTCTCTATGAAATATGTGTTGTAAATGTAGTGTCTAAAGTGAGTAAAGCTAAAACCCAAGATGTGATGTGATGTGATGTTAATGGCCTAATGTTGTACAAAGTTGCATCCTATGGTTTTGGGGACATAGCAGAGATGTCCCTGATAATGATTGTCTGTTCCTGTTAAAAAACCCATAGCCATACATATGTCTAACATCTAATTCACCTCGAATTGCATCCCAGATCAAGGTGCCATGCTGTGGTATAACTTAAATACTTTTCAAAATGGTTGAACTATACTCAACTGGCCTGAGGTGTGATATCTGGTCGTATCATCAGACCATGGTGGGTTGAAATGTTGCAGATGGATGTGATCTGAAGATTAAACATAATATTATGACTTGAATGTTTGGATGTTAGGGATAACAGTGTGTTGGACAATGTCAAAGTAATTAGTGTCCCACATTGTGCAACAATCATGATTACTGACCTGGTAGGTCACATCAGTTTATGTCAAATAACAATAAATCTTACACTACACTACACTACACTACACTACACTACACTACACTACACTACACTACACTACACTACACTACACTACACTACACTACACTACACTACACTACACACTCACTCACTGGTGTAGTAACACAGTATACTTTGTTCCTAACATACCATCATAACATACGGTATATTACCGTCTATAAGCCAAATTTTGAGGACCCCAAAAATATGTCTGTAGAGATCTATGAGATACAATTTCACGGAAATATTTTTTAGCTCGCCAGTGCCCTGCCAGGATGATGTTACAGGTTACTGGTACATCTGCCAGGATGTTTGCCACGATTACAGCGTTTATGTTGTGAATGATGAATAAAATACATATTAACCTGTGCGTTTTCATTATTTCAACATGTTACATATTAGTCATTATGACATTTATCGTACAATCAGCTGTGCACACGTTTCCCGGCGATCAAGTTCAAACATGCACAATGATATAGCGGGATGAATTCTGGTGCAGTCATCAGTAAAATATAATACAGAATATTGTAAACTAGCAGTCCATGGAAAACAAGGCCGTAATCAGCAAGCCAGTTTGTTGACATGTTATCGTCTAACTACAATATGTATGACATTTAGCGAAACAAAATATAGTATCCATTATTGTCAACTACACTTCATTTTGATGCGTGAGTAGACACAATATGATTCTGAATTTTTTTAATAATGTGGACCAAAATTATAATTATTGGTAACCGCCAGTTGTCTGTGGTCTATGTTTGCCGCGATTAGGACCCCATCACGGAGGGGTCGGCTCATGCATACCATTTTGACACTGATTTTAAGGGTCAAGTTTGGGGGTCCGCTAATGTATGAAACATACCAGTTTGATACTGATTTTAAGGGTCAAGTTTGGGGGTCGGCTTATCTATGGGGTCGGCTTATAGACTGTAATATACGGTAGTTAATACATTACTGAAAGGGTATATTACAAAATGTTCTGGACCAGAGACCATAGCATCTTTAGCTTGCCTATGATGATTTTGCATACATAACATACATGCATGATAACAAAATACTAATTATATGGGGGAGCAGTAGGTTAGCCTTGAGGTTGTGTGTTCGTTCCTCAGGCCAAAGATCCTGGTTCAATTCCTCTCATAGCTACAATCACATCACATTTCTGTGGAATCACATTTCTGGTGTCTCCTGCCACGACGTTGCTGGAATATTGCTGAAAAGAGAGTTATAACACACTCACTTACTTTTAATATGGTTGAAACATAATAATGATACTAAGGATATTTATATGGCGCTAGTTCCACATCACTGGGGGACATGCTCAAAGCGTATGTTAATAGTTCGGGTGAGCTTCAGAACCTTGTCATTGTGGCTGTATCTTAAGAGTTTTCTCTGAAAGGTATTATCTCTTTATGACATAAATAAAATATAGGAGCCTATGCTTCAGAGTCTTTAGATCAACAGAGAAGTGACAGTGTTGGTTATCCTTCTACATTCAGTGTTTAGCTATCACGACTGTGTGCTGCCCAACGCAATCTCTTCATTAATCTTTAAAAGACCTCAGACCTCCTACATACATACTTCATTATTCTTGTATCTACAGAACCTTGCCCTTTAAGCAAGATCAATATTTCCCTTTAGTTATATTTGCTGATGTAATTACTATTCGTTAATGAGTATTTGCTGCAAATTTGAAAGACCGTGTACATTGAAAAAATGTATGTCGACTTTCAAAGCATCTGTTTGTTATAGTCAATAATGGAACCATATTTTAATTACAAATGTTTTTAGTTCACGTACCCTCAATGTTGATATTTTTCTCTCCTTGAATTGTCTCATTTGAAGTCATTTCCCAAATGAATGTTTAGTTTATATTAAATAAAAATAAACTGAAGTACTTTCAGTCTCTTTTGATAACTGAAAAGAAACTTGAAACCCAGATTTAGTTTGTTCAAGAGGTAACAGGGGCGGATAACTCTAAATCAAAGTGAACGAATCTGGTACTTCTTGTATTTTGCGCTGCTAGGTTTATCAACGGAAGTCATTTACTAAACTATCGATAGTCAGACATACTATCGATGCATCAATAGTTTTTCGTTTCTCCCATCAGTTAATTGCTATTTGGAACTCAACAATTGCAATCCATTGATAGTTCAATGCATCGTTACAGCCCTAATTATGACATTATGTAAATAATCGCATCAGGTCCAGTGTTTGATGTAAGCAACAGCCTAGACTGCCAGGGCATGATGACACAACCAGCCTAGTCACAGAGCCAGACTACCTGATCCATTTAGTTTCTTCTTACTACGAGCACAGGAACCTGTGAAGATCCGGGTTAGAACTGGTCTTCAGCAACCCATGCTCTTCGTAAAAGTGACTAATGGGTTTGGGTGGTCAGACTCGCTGACTTGGTTGACACAATTCATAGATCAATGTTCATGCTGTTGATCACTGTATTGTACGGTCCAGACTCGATTATTTACAGACCTCCTCCATATAGCTGGAATAGTGCTGAGTGCGTCAAAAAACCGCAAACCAACCAATAAGCACAAGAGACGACTTCCAAGTGTCTTATGACAGTCAGGGTAGTGGGGTAGCCTCATGGGTAAAGTATTTGCCCTTCACCCCGAAGACCTGAGTTTGGTTCCCAACATGAGTAGAATGTGTGAAGCCCATTTCTGGTGTCCCCTGCTGTGATGTTACTGGAATATTGCTAAAAGAGGTTCAAAGCCTTGCTTATTCATTAATTCATTCTTATGACAGTCATGAATACTTTCACAAATTGTCTCACTACTGTTCAGTGAATCTTTGTTTGGTATGAAAACAATAAGAGAATTTGTGTTTGTTACCATCTTTTCTTGTGTATCTAGTGCTCACTCAAGCATATATGTACACCTCCCATTCTCTGGTGCAATTATTTAAGAAAAAGCACCATTTCATACATTGTGTGTATTCAAAAACTACAACATATAGCTTCAAGGGAACAAATGGGAGATCTTGGTCAAGAGAGATAACACACCATTAGATATGATGATTTACATTTCAGTGGCATTTGCTTTATGTCAGGCATTGTTTTATGTGCATAGATTAATATTTCTATTTGTAATTGTGAAAATAAGTTATTAGTTATCAGCTGTACTCACCTGTTCTCAGCGATCTACCAATGATTGAGTAAACAAATGACCATTATTATGACTAAAAACAAATGGAAAAAACAACAGATTTCAGTACATCATTATATACTGGTTATCAGATTGTATAACAGATTATGGCAATTTCTATACAGGTCAAATATTTATTCACATTTTGTGTCTACCTTACCTTTGTATTTTAGGTACACCTACAGAATACTTGATACCAAGCAGCCATATTGTTTAGTGTCATGCCACCCTAACCCTAATGCTAACCCTAACCCTTAACCTAAACCTAAACATTACCCTAACCCTAATCCTTACCCTAACCCTAAACCTAAACCTAAACTTTACCCTTACCCTTACCAAAAGTAAACTCGCGTGTTTTCAAAGATGGCGGAATGTATCCCGTATTCTGTAGTCTTACCATATTTTATGCTGTATGTACACGACATCTGCAATAATTCTGCAGTGAAATGTAGACGCTGAACTTAAATTACTTAAATTATACATGATATTTCTTTCAAATGCTTATTGAACATGTGATCATTTATTTGCAACATGGAAACGGGAAACAAAGACTTCAATGAAAAAAAAAATTAAATACTGGTTATCGACATGTTCACTCAGACCCTTGAAGATTGTTCTGCAGCAAACCATGCTTGTGAGATGTGACATGGTCAGGTTTACAGACTTAGCTGATGCATGTCTTCATATCACATTAGAGTAGATCAGTGATGTCATATACTGGATTCTCCAAACCAGATACGACTACTTATATTCTGCTGTCAATACCTGGAATATTTCTGAGTGCAATATTAAAAAAGATAAAAATCGACATCACTCAGTACCAGTTCCTATGGTCATGCTATTGTAGGCTCAGATAACCTTTTTTGACATTCCTTTCTTTGTACAGTTAAGTACCTGGAACGACCCTCATGAATGAATTAATCAATGTGGTTGATATTATAACTAAGTGGGAGTACTACCTCATAAGAAATCTTGGATAGTCACATGCATACTCTTAAATCAAGCTGTCATTACACAACAGAGTTAAGTCCCCTTTATTGCTATAACATCTGCAAAGAGGAATATATTGCAGCTAGAATATGTTGAGTTCAAGGCATATTTGTTTTTCTGATGTGATATACCACCATGTGAATATTGAAACATGGTCCAAATAGACCAGTGTCTGAAAGCACGAACAGCTATCCATAACCATCAGGGCACTATGTCACGTGGTCAGGCAAGTTGCGGAATCTAACCAGCCAATCCTCTTTAAACACTTCTTCTGATATGATATATCGTGGACCCTTTCTGTCCAAGAACTTGTCTGTGTTGGACAACTTATGGATGAAGTTGATTCATCTGAAGTTTAATGCCTTGAAGTTACTGTCATATCCACAATGTCCCCCTAAATGTTTGACCCGTGAAGGTCCGGGTTAAAATATTGATCTTCAGTAACCCATGCTTGTCGTAAGAGGCGACTAATGGGATCAGGTGGTCAGGCTTGTTCGGTTCCCAATTGCGCTGATCGATGCTCATGCTGTTGATCACTGGATTGTCTGGTCCAGACTCAGTTATTTATAGACCGCCGTCAGATAGCTGGAATATTGCTGAGTGCGTTGTAAAACTAAACTCACTCATTCACCCTAAATGTTTTCTGGATATACTGACTGTCTTGATTAATGTGAAAAAAAATGAATTTGTTTTCTTCTCCGCCCCTCCCACCCGATTGTTCCTCATATTACATTCCTTGACTTAGATGTGTTCATTCTGTTTCAGAATACAGGATATTAGGCAAAAAAGGTGAAGGTACCTTTTCTGATGTACTCAAGTGCCAAAATAAGGAAGATGGGACGTATGTTGCGTGTAAAAAGATGAAGCAGACTTACGAAAGGTATGTAATTGCATTTAACATTGTTCATCACAGCAGGAAGACGTTCATAATGATACGTCAATTATCTTCATTCATTATACATTGTTTTATGACATGTAGAGCATTCCTTGTACTGAGGTAAGCCTGTTTTTCAAATGTCAGCTTTAACATTATATTGAGTTAAACAATTAGACCACTTATTGTCATCAAATATATATATTGGACCAATGATAGAGAGTCCATTGCAGTGTGTCCATGAATCGAATTCTTTCATTGTAAGCAGTAACATTGTCCCAGTACTGCCTCTAAAATATGGCATTTTGCTATAGCGCTCAGGGACAGAAAACAAGAGATGTGACAAAGACCTTTACAGAATCTTTGTTCCATATAGGTTATGAACCTGGGTCACGTTCCACAAAGCGATCGTAGCACTAAGATGATCGTAAATCCCATACTTTAACATAGACTTACGACTGTTGTAGCACTAAGATGATCGTAAATCCCATACTTCAACATAGACTTACGACTGTCGTAGCACTAAGATGATCGTAAATCCCATACTTTAACATAAACTTACGACTGTCGTAGCGCTACGATGATCGTAAATCCCATATTTTAACATAGACTTACGATTGTCGTAGCACTAAGATGATCGTAAATCCCATACTTTAGCATAGACTTACGACTGTCGTAACTACTGCAATTGCTTTGAGGAACGGGGCCCTGCACAGTATTGATGATAGTTAGGGGTTGACATTGTTTAATTTCTCACAAAAATCTTAAATGTTCAATCACCAACCAGTCTATGACATTTCGGTATAAAAATATGAATATTTTCAAATCATAAAAAATCCATCTTGTAAAAATCATTATTTGTAAATGTGATTAGAGGTTGGTATTGACCTTGAGGTGAATAACCAAAATGTTAGACCCAATTGCCCTCACCTTTTTGACAACTTAATTCAGGCATACTGTTGGACGTCAGTACAGTCACTACATGTACATATTAGGCACTTTTTATGCCAATGAGGTAAGCAGGAATCCGGTTCCATAAGTCCAAGAGAGTCTGTTCAAATTCTTGTCGGTTTGCTGGAGGGGGTATACGCTGTCTCAGCTGATGATCAAGATAATCCCAATGACGTTCAATGGGGTTCATGTCTGGAGAAAACGCTGGCCAAGGCAATATGTTGATGTTAACGTTGCAGGTATACTCGAACAATTCTGGCGGTGTGTGACCTTGTGTTGTTGTGTTGGACAATGACTATTCTTGGCTGTAGTTGAATAAAGGTTGCAACACTTCATCCCTGTATCATTTGGCACCAGTCTTGTTCTCTGGACACAAATATCGTCCCATACCACGATGCCTTCTCCATCGAATGGATGAGCTTCTTGAGCGCAGTTTGGCACCAGTCGCTCTCCTCTACATTGAAAAACTGACATCTCTTCGTCTGCATTGATGGTTTAGCCAGGCCAAAGCCAATTCACTGAAGGTGTGGTAGGCTTGTATACCAGCCATACCAAGTTGTCGAATAATTGTTCATTTGTTGATGGCGTGTCCTATTGTTGTCGCCGCCACCGTTGTATAGCCCTCATATTGGCCATACCGATTGCCCTGTCTCGTAGTGCTTGTGTATGTCTTGGCATATTTGTGGTGTTTTTTTGGTTCCTACATGCCTGCTCTGACCAACATCAGTATTTATGGCACAATCATGCCCGTATATTTACACCAAAGTCCCACGAATACATTTTTCATGTTTTGAAAAATGCACGATTCGTACAAAGTTTTTCGACAGCTGTATTGTTATTGCGTTTTGGCGAATGTTTCTGTTAGGGTTCAAACCTGTACCAGCATTTTTGTTTTTTATACACTTACTTGAACAGTGATAACTTTTGCTCGGTAGTTTAGTTTTGCTTCTTTAGCCACAAGAATCAGTTGCTAATTTCTGTTTGTCTTGTCACTAACCAAACTTAGCTCACAAGATCACAATAAGTATTATCACACGAAGATATACATATATAACCTGTAAACCACAATTTTAAATACTAATGAAGAGTTTCACAATATGCTTGGAAACACTGGTTTATTGCATTTTTAAAATTGCATATCCTCTGGAGTTGCAAAGTTGGTTTTTATCTTGAAAACTGCTGAACGATACCCCTAAAACATAGATATATACTGACAAGGATAAGTGTGATCTGTCTCCCAGGCCATTATACAGGCACATTATACAATGCCTAATTATATACACACAACGTTATTGGACACGGTTAACATGAGTTATAGCCTATATATTACATTAACAATTTAGTTTGTTTGTCGTCGGAGATAATACCATTCTCCTTCATATACAATGGTCTATACCCCAAAGTATTATGAACCTATAATTAACTATAGAGATAATCTATGCCACAGAATATCTATGATCTATTGACAAGGGAATATCGTCTTACTGACCTGTACCAAGCACCTGCTGCTATTGTGCCACTGATCAGGTTCATTGTCAAACATTGTAATCTCGGTAACCTAATTTTTCCTTATGACATGTAGCTAAGGGTTTTTCATTAATCCAGATGCGAAATGTTGCGACAATATTACCTGTACACAATCATTTTATGAGGCCAGCATACAAGCCTTTCAGCTTGTTGAATTAGGTTCAGACATCACTCATAACTTGTATCAAAAGGCCTTTCGGTTTGGACTGTCTTGAAGCAAGTTCGGTATATGGAAGCCCAGTTTGGTTTGGCCCCAGAGCTGTCTAGTGCCTTGTAGGTCATACACATCTCTGGCAGGGCGTCATATAGTGTATTGTTGTGTCGTTGCCTTGAAGTTCTTGTGCACATTGCGTTCTAACTATTATCTGGTATTCATACAGGAATTCTATGTGTATCCTACATGTCATATGACATAATTTGAATGGTGAAATTGAATCTAAAATGCACAGATTGAGTTTTACGAAGAGTTTTTAGTCTACGGATACAGTCTTCTTTCTTTATGATTCACATGGGAATGTTGACTTTGCGTAACCAGTGAAAATATATAAGAAGATACTTCTGTTTCAGGTGTGTTTGTATCTATACAGGGCAGTGGGGTAGCCTAATGGTTAAAGCATTTGTCACGCCAAAGACCCGGGTTCGATTCTCCACATTTTTGGTGTTCCCTGACATGGTATTGCTGGAATATTGCTAAATGTGACGTAAAACTAACTCACTGTATTTAAACAAACTTCTATAGATGAATTTAATAATGTGAATGCCAGAGAATAACCAGATATTATAAGAAGTGAAATGAAAAGCAGTGATTATATGAACACTGAAAATCAGTGAAGACTAGGCAGACAACAAACAACGTGGTCAATTTAATCCAACGTTATGTCCTATTTGTTCATTCATGTGATCACTTAAGTGTCAATATATCAGTTAGACATCTCATTATTACTGAAGAGAGATGAATCATGAGTAGTGAGGGTATTCTTTGTAGTGTTTATTTTTTCCTTTGTAATGAAGTACTGTATTTAACTTGAACAATGATTAATTAATAACCATATTGCATTATGTGAATGGTACCTGAGAGACAGTATGTGTTGCTTATTGATTGGCTTATTCACTGAACAAAGCCTGTGAACCCAGTTGTCTTAGGTGCTGTAATTCGCTTTTCTGAGTGAGGTCGTTTATTCTTGCCAGAAACCTATGGTCTGGATTCAAATCCCAAATTCTCCCAGATCATGTTTCTAGATTTGTCAGCGCCTGTTGTGGGTTTCGTCAATATGAAAAAAGTTTAAGAGCTGCCTCCTTCCAGGCTTTTGTACCATACCAGGATAGGGAACTGTTCAAGATGTCATTGAAGCAAACTCTCTATTCCGATCTAATCCCGAATGTACACCTGACTATGACACTGAATGCAATGTTTGAATTCGTCTGTAATGCTAAATTAAGAAATGCTTACTTCGGACAAAGAGTTTTTTTTTCCAATTATGCTTTTCATGCAGGGCACATTTGAAAATTCTGATTAAATGCCTTTATGGAAAGTAGTTAAACCTACAAAAACACTCAAATCAAACAGATAATGTCTGCAGTGGTTGTGACCAATCTCTTAAAACTGTCTAATTTAAACTGATTTACTACCAATGTACCATTTTACCATATTTACATCTGAGCAGTGTTTGATTCAGTGAGTGTTTGCTAAGAGTTTGTTTTTTAATCATAATGCAAACAGAGCCCTGTCATCAGCTCATTGATTTCGTGTCCTAGATGATCAAGATTGCTTCTTATCATGCAATGGCGGAATGAAACAAGTCAGGCGTCAATATCGCCACAACTGATCTGGGGCACAGGTCAGACCACATCTGTGTGGGATCATTACCTATGCTGCTTAAAACAAGTTAAGGATCACCTGATTCTTTCAAAGTGCTGAAGTTAATCTGTCATGCCATTCAGCCATTTTGTTTCTTGTCCCGATATGCCAACTGCAAGCCAGATGCGGAATACTGCTTGAAGCCACAGTAGTTTGGCAGCTGTTCAGTATTGTTTTCATTACAAATTACCTTGAATCAATAAAACGTTAGTAATAAGTATTGTTTTCAATAGGTGTGTTCATTGCTGCTAAACGTTGCAAATTAGTTTCATATTTAAGGTTTTTGGTAAATTGTGTGACTTTAAGAAGGATCAAACGTGTATGGGTTTTTTTGTAAGTGGTTATTTGTATTCATTATCCTCACTAACCTAAATAATGTTTTGCCGAGGACACATTTTAGCTTTTATGTTACAGTTCCATCTGGAAATGGATAATTTTACGATAATTGAAGACTGCGAGATGAGACATGTTACATGAGCACATTGATAATTTATCACTTACGTTTGATTGTATGATTAATGAAAACTGTGGGAGGAAATATTGTTAGTATCACAATTTATAATTTATAATATAAACAGGAATATGGACATTCTTGATCGTCAGATATATTTTGAAACATTATCATTCAGACTGAGTGGAACTCGGCTGACTTGTATGTATCTGACTATATCATAAGCAAGTATTCATAAATCAGTATCAAACAGTAATTATATCACGTGTTCAGAAAAAGGTGAGCATATC
>VKKT01000097.1:0-15335 GCA_008038995.1 Haliotis laevigata
CAACAATATCATGGCAGGGGACACCAGAAATGGGCTTCATACATTGTACCCATGTGGGGAATTGACCCTGGGTGTTCGGCGTGACAAGCGAGCGCCTTAACCAGTAGGCTACCCCACGGCCCCTCTAGGTTACAGTAGACTAGTCATGTCTTGGATACCAAAGTAAACCCAGTCTGTTTTAATTTTGTCTCGACAACTTAGGGAAGAACCTGGATAACCAACACAACAAAGCCATGATACATCAAGGTCTTTCAATAGAACTCTCGAAATCATGGCGATTAATTTTACTTCCCTTTAGCCCAACTTCATGCTCGCAGCCAGTCATGGTGTAGACACAACAGGTAACCAGAGACTACTGGTGGTAGGGCTGCAACTATTTACCTAGACCTCGATTCAATTAGAGTTTTTATACTGGACCCTTGAATCATTTTCGATTGAATTCTTCATACAAGTAAAAACATCTGATTTCATTTATCTCTCAGAAATGGCTTTTATAGCAAGAAAGCCATCGTCAACTTGGCGATGTCTACAAACAATTCTCATTGGATAATTAGCCTGGCGTTAACGAATCACGTTTTGACTTATTTCAGCGCTCAAAACTGTTTGCGTTGGATTCAAAATTCTTTCCGGGCGTGTGGAAATAATTTAAATAGGTACTCCAATATTGAATCGAAATAGTTATAATGGTTATTGAAAATCAAAACGAAGGTGTCGGATTCCATTTCCAAGTAATCAAACAGCATAGTTGCAGCCCTAACTGACAGACTTAACAGTTAAAATACCCACAGCAATGTGTGGACCAGAGGCTTGGTTTCAAAGACTGCCAACCACCCACCTATCTAACCATGCAGACAATGAACACTATTGTACCTACTCTGCATTGTCTATCAACTCTAATCCTTCTGCTTCAGTTTAAGGTCTGCTAGCAAAAAATATGTGAAGGTGGACTTTTACAATTTGTATTTCTGCATGGCATCAGTATGTTCAGCTGAAAACCTAATATTGTGTCACCGAATGGGAGGTTTGAACTTATCAATTTGAATTAAAATCGGCGGATAATTGCCATCCCTGTCTACTTTTGGAAGTACAATTTATTTGTTTTAACATGTTTAAGGCTTCCTATTACAAGCTTAAGTTACTGTGGACATACTTGAAGCAAAATTCCAGAGAACCATCTTACTTATGTTACTGGAACCCAACGTAACCCATTACCTTCAAGGAAACAAGAAAACATAAGCTAGAATTCCTAAATTAAACATGAAATTGTAAATCTACGCAAGTCACTTGCTGCTTGAATATAATGAACTTTCCCTCCAATAGCCCATTTTGAAAGCTATCCAGAGACAATCTATTACATGATAGCCCAATATGACCATGAATTAATCGAAGACTGAATACAGTTTGTATTACTGGGGATACAGGTGTTGCCTGCTTGATGTTGGATTATTTTGAGACTTTGTTATATTAGATGACTATCCATCTAAAGAAGTTGGCTTCACACCATCCAAGCTCAAACATCCCACAGATTATCAGTAGAGTGAGACTGCAACCACTGAAATAAGAGTATGATCTGAGATGAAAAAGGAGATAACAAAATATAGTCAGTGGTACCTGGTAACGTGGCAGCTACTTCACATAGGTGAACAAATATCAGCTAACTTCAACATACATTATTTAGAAAGCCCTGAGACAACATCACACTGCATTGTAATACTATGGCAAATTGCTTCACAATTGCCATGATAACTATTGTCAAAGTTTGGCCAGTATATGATAAAGTTTTCTCACCATCAACACTTCAATTGTCTCCACCTCCGCTCTCAACAAGCTCTAAAGCCACTTCCCTCCATCTGCAACACTGGTTAGTTCACGACACACTACCTCTAAAATACATTGTAAATAAGGAGTAAGTTGTTTTTTTCATGTTCAATAATTACAATTTTATTCATACAAACAATAAGCAAAATATCAATAACTGTCCAACATCATCAGGTGTCAATTCAATTCACTAGATTACAGGCTATGTCAAGATCTGAATGATGTTACCATATCCAATGAAATCATTTGAACAACCAGGCTCATCTGATCAAATAAGCATAAGGTTTAATTAGAACAGATAAAGAGTTCTCAGTTGAGAAATAAAGCATATGCCCGAGAAACGTCAATTTCTACAAAGTTTTATGTCCAATGCTGTAAGTGATCACTCACGTTCTGTAAATACAATCTTACCGAAGCATTTCTTGAAATATTTTAATGGGCACACCAAAACCTTTACAGTGAAATTATGATGTCTGTTATAATGCCTTATTTGAACAGAGTGAAGAAAACTGTAAAATTAAACCAGAAAAAAATAAATGCCAAACACAATTTCGTGAATTCCCCAAAAAGATTTAACTTTACATTTTTCTTCACGAGCCTTACCAAACCCATGTTACCTGTTGGCAAGTGTCTTACCAATGTAACATTACCCACTCCTTTAACTCTTGGATTCTCAAAGATTCTCTACTACAGATCTTGGCTCTGCACGCACACAGGAAGCTGGATAACAAAGGCAAGGTGTAAGTTCTCTGTGGAACTTCAATATATACAAATGTACAAGAGGGGATTCCACCCTCAAATCTTGGAAATTGCATCTCGCATTACATTTGACATTAATGATGTCTTAACTTCAAATAGTGTTACTTCATTTAACATGCAGAATAATCTTTTTTTTTCTTAATAAGACCTACTACAACCTAACTTAGACTGGCAACTGCTTGTCCTTAATTTTGAATGAGTCGATTACTAACTTAAAATAAGAGAAAATAAATCAAGAAAGTTGCCAGCCTAAGAACATACTAAAACTGTGGCGGGACCTTACCGAATAAACAAACATTCTGCCAAGCAATCATCTCGGTGAGATTAGATTTCCCACACTGGCTTGCTTCCCTAAAATGGAAAGTCACAATTGAATATTGCATCAATCTAATCTCTGAAAAGGCAATCTCTTGCAGTGTATCAACATCAGCCAGAACTGCACCCAAGCTGCTTCTGAAAAAAATCATTCAGAGATTGCCAGATCAGAGTATATGTCAAACATTGAACAATTTAACATGATTGCTAACAATTGCAAAGTTGTAACAAACATTTCTCAGGTAAACATCTGCAATTCTCACATGACAACTATTTACATCACAGTCGTGACAGTTTTGTCACTTTTGGAGGTTCCATGGCTGGAAGTCATTGGCCATTTTTCATACAAGAGTGTATAACACTGCTGCAACATTCTGTCAACTTGAGGTCCCATGGATGGAAGTCTTTCCTGTGCATGGCCAGCACAGACTGGTTCCGCTTGGTTGGTTCAAGCAGTCTAGCACTTGGGAGAACGCTTGTTGGTTCAGTTTAAATGTCAATCTTCATCACTTGATTTTGCCATCTTAGAACACTTAGAACAGAATTCCAAAGATACTGTGTCATTGTCCACATGCAGACATACACCAGCAGTTGAGGGAGATTGCTTGCTTTTCTTGCTGGGGGTGTAATCGTGGTCCATAGCTGCACTGCGCTTGCGGGAGGCAAATGAAGACTTCAGTTTCACATTTTGAACATTTTCAATGTTACCAAGCAGCCTGGACAAGCTGCTTTCATTTGCCAGCACAGCTCGCAGGTACTGAACTTCCTCCTCAAGGGCAGTGTTTTTATGCTTGATAGAGTCATTCTCCACTTTCAACTGACCATTCGTATTTGTAAGATCCGAGACTTGGTCCTCAAGACATTTGATATACACCTTCTTTTTCTCCCTGTTGATTTTAGCCTGAACTGCATTCTTCTTGTTGCGGTCGTCCAGGGCCTTCAACACCTCTGTTGCTGTATTGGCCGTACCAGAGGTTTTAATAACTTTCAAAACCTTCACAGACTGAATACCTGTTGGTTGTGAGGTTGTTACATTGTCATGTGGAGGTGACTTACAAACAGTTTTGGAGGAAACAGGAGCAGCCTTGCTGTTTGCCTGAACCACCCTATTACGTAGTGACTTCACTGGAATCTCTGGTGAACTAGACCTAGAACTAGACACAGATGTTTGTGTCCTGAGAGTTGTTACTGGATGGTTGCTGCTGATGTCAGTATAATGGCATTCTTCCTCAGAATCTGATTTTGAGGCAGAACAAAAATAGTCAGAAAGGTCCTTATCTGCGCCATGACAGAAGGGTTCAAACTCTAGAGCGTCCACAAACTCATCCAGCATTTTCCCTGATGAATCGGTAACGCTCTGGGGGCTGTTCAGATCTACACTGTTAAAGTCCTCTGACATGCCACTGTCCGATTCATGAAATGGCGACTTCTTCTGGCACTTGTTACCGGTCGTGTCTGTCTGAATAATGTCATATGAGGAATTATCTAAATCAAACAAGTTATCTGGGATGTCCACATCTAGAGGAACATCCATCCCACCCTCAACTTTCAGTAAATCATCGAACGATAAAGCCATTTCAATAAGATTGATCACAAGATTTTGAGAACAGGAAAATTCCCACTGGCTGAATTCCCAAGTTAGCAATAACACACAAAACTGCGATACTACGCTGATATGTCGCCAAAATAATCAACGAATACTACACAGAGTTTGACAGGTACACAAATTACGCGTTACAACAACAAATTCGTTACCAAAATCCTTAACCAGAGTCGTACACCTCCCTGAATCGCTGTCCGGGCTGCTACTGAGCGCACATAACCATCCGCGTTGACTATATGACGAAGAAACGTTTCGCCAACGTATGCGAACCTCAGCATAAATTCGGACAAGTTGATTGGTCCATTGCGATCACGTGGCCTATAGATTTCTGAATTTAGAAATGACGAATGTCAGGTGCGCGAAACGTCCCGCTAACGTTTCCGACCTTATCACTCAAGAAAAAGTCCGCTACAAAATAAAGTTTGATTCCATAATATTAATAAGGATACTCTGATGTATAATTCAAAACTATAATTTCAGTCAGTAGCACGCCAGCAAATCCACACAGAGTCCTTATCACTTAAATAATTATCTTTATGTTACGAAAAGCT
This sequence comes from Haliotis laevigata, assembly GCA_008038995.1. NCBI lineage: Eukaryota > Metazoa > Mollusca > Gastropoda > Lepetellida > Haliotidae > Haliotis > Haliotis laevigata. Next base: position 5,047 of record VKKT01000097.1, read on the forward strand.
TGTTTATATGTGTTTATTTTGATGTTCGGGAATATACGGAGTTACGACCAGAGACAATAGCAATTGGTGTACATTCTTCAAGATAAATTCTTTGATATCTTATATTCCCCCCCAAATATTTGTGTAGGATTTTAAATGAACTCTATTATCATATTTAACCCTGCTGTATTTATTCGTACAAAAAATAGGTCAGTGCGGCAAAGAGGAAGTCGAAGTAAGATAAACATGGCGACTGCTTTGGAAGATACGCTGGACCTTGTAGCAACAGATGAAGGGCCTTCTCTAAAATGGCCGCACTGGGACCCATGTCACTGTAAAGACTGGGACAAAGAAAAGCCTACGCAGCAATGTATTCTCAGAATTAAACGGTATTTAACATCATTAGTCATATATCGGTCAAATAACAAAACGACATGTCCGTGTTATGAGAAAAAATGACAGTTTCACAATCCGTATATGAACATCAGAACGTTGACAGTGTAGCTCTTTCCAATCGCTGATTAACTTTACAGTTTAGAAAATGAACACATTTAATTCGCGAATACCCTTTTTAGTTATTTCACTTCGTGTGATACGGTGCTATTTTTTCACACTTCGAGAACAACTGATTATTAAGTTTATATCAAAGTGTCTGGGATTGTTTTATACATACAAAGTATGTTGGATATGTATGTTTCTGATCTTTATGGCATACGTTCTTTCCCTTTCCTCGTCATTGTCATAAATGAATCATAAACATAACAGATTTAGAAGAAAATGACACACTGGGATTTCCATTGTGAAAATAAACATCAGCTTTCTTGTAATTTTGCCTACATTGGATATGTTAATGAATCTTTGTTAACTAAACTTCTGACTTTTCATAGTCCTGTCACACTGCGATCATCATATGCAGACAAATCTTCGTGGTTCATGGGTGACATGAATGAGAACATGGTCACTGACAAAAATAAGAAAACATTTCCTTCATATAGTTCTGTAGTGTGTCTATTTTACAGATCACCTCACTTGGAACTTACATACTAAGGAGGCATCAAAAAAGGCTAAGAAAATACTGATAGGAATTGACAAGAACCTTTCTGTGCTTTCAGACATATCTTATAATACTTTTTTCAAGATATTTGACACATAAATAAGCCCAATACTACTTTATCATGTTTATGGGTCAGAGGTAGGGGGACTTAAAGCTTATGATGCAATTGAAAATGTACACTTATTTGCATGTAAAAAATACCTAGGGATTAAAACAAATACGCCCAGTGCTATGGTGTATGGGGAAACGGGATGTTATCCATGTATATATATGCTTATATAATAGTCATTAAATATTGCTTAAGACTTGTCCATATCCACACAGGTTTTGACTACATTTGGTATGATCAACGTGTAAACTGTACTTCAAATTTCATAATGACTTTTACACAGAAGTTAGAAGACATATTTCTGCAAGATTGGCATTGTACCCTGAGCTTGTTGAGTAAATGTTTCTATTACAAACAGCTAAAATCCACTATTGAAACTGAAACTTATCTCAAGGTTATAAATGTGAAGAAATTTAGGATAGCAATTGCAAGGCTAAGATGTTCATTCCATGATCTCTTTGTGGAAACAGGACGGTACACAAATACCTCTAGAGAAAACTGATATTGTAAACTTTGTAATATGAATAGCATAGAAGACGAATATCATTTACTTCTTATATGTCCATTTTATTCAACAATAAGAGAAAAATATCTGTCCAATTATTACAATAAACACCCAAACACTCACAAATTTATTGATCTACTGAGTACTCAGAATTCTCAAATTCTACGAAATGTATCAGCATTTATATTCAATGCTTTAATCTATAGAAAGACTGTCATGTCTTAATTGTATTATGTAATATCCATGTTAATGATTGCTTATATTCTACCATATGCATATTGTAAATGTACTACAGGCCTGTGGCCTCTTTACTACTGAATAAATGGATTGAGAACATGGTGACTGACAAAATTCAGATTATGTTTCCTTCAAATAGTCCTGGTCATATCATCATCCAATGACATGATTTCTAAGTCTAAGTCTTCAGACAGTAGTGTTGACTGTTGGATAGCAACTTTGTGAATATTTGACTCTAAGATTAATATGCATTGCATATAACCATTATTGTAAATCTTGAAACTAATCTGAAAGTGGATCAAATGAAATAAATTGCCTGAATTAAACCTTGCAGTAATTTTTGTAATTTAATGTCTGTTAACATAATGGCATCATTTTGGAAAACTTCAATACATAAACAAACAGCTTGCTATGTATCCGTTACAGTTTATCAAGCAGCAGTTTGATACATGTATAATGGTAACAAGACATAATGCAAACACTAGAAATTGCCAAATGGATGACGTCCAGTGAGTTATCATTGCTGTGGTCAAGAACTCTACTCTACTCAAACTGGCCTAGACATTACTGAATACCCCAGCAAATCCACAGAGGCACTCCTTACACAAAACTGGTTTCTGTTCTTGGCAACAGCATTGGTGATGACTGCATCAAAGGCCAAAACAAGCCACTGCACACATGAATTCTAATTTCAGTCATGTTATTTACACACCAATACTGGAGAAGAAAACTTAACTTGAGTTTAGCCACTTACTATATTTCCTTTGAACTTCAATTTTGCCTGATAACAGAATAAATACAGTAACCATGTGTTGTTGTTTTTATAAAACCATTTATTGTGTTTGTAGAAGTATTCAACTATACACTAATAAGCGGGTCTGTTTGCTGATTGAATGGATTGATGTAACATTGGATTAAAGAGACACTTAAATCCATCTCTGGTAACCTCACAGAAGCCATTTTCTCTTAATGTCAATTCCCGAGACATCCTATTCAGACTTTGACTTTAAGATAACTTGCGGTTAACCATAAAGTGAGTATGGTTTTATGCTGCTTTTAGCAATATTCCAGCAATATCACGTCAGGGAACACCAGAAATGGGCTTCACACATTGTACCCATGTGGGGAATCAAATCTCGGTCTACAGTGAGACGAGCGAACGCTTTAACCACTAAGCCTCCCCACTGCCCTGGACAGTGTTGCAGGCCTTTGAAGCAACGTATGTGTTCCAGCATCTGCTATGTATTAGAAATGTGATGACATGTTTCAGAGATATCATGACCATCTACAATGAGCCGCCCCCAGGGATGTGCATTGTGCCTGACAAGGAGGACATCACAAAGGTACTGACCTATACAGACATGTAACTCAAAAGTGTCATATCAACTTGATCAGCCACATGGGTGTGTTGCCTGAAGTGTTGACTTTCCATAATGAGCAGGAACTAGATCTTGTTTTGTGCTTTCAACCACTGATTTGCCAAGCCCAGACTCATTTATTTGAAGATCTCCAAGATATGGCATAGACTATTGCTGTGTGCCAGATATATGTCAACAAAGTTATGTGCCATATTGACATACTTCCCTTATGTCACTGTACATTTGCAACATATGCATGAACCATTTACCATGTTCACTTGCTCACCATTGCAGTATTAACATGTAAGGGGTATTCCGATGTATTCAAGAGAAAGGTCACTGTTTGTCTTTATGTATGACACCAGTGATGGTATGTTAGTGATGGTATGTTGAAGGGTACTCCCATGTGTGTTGTAGATCCATGCCTTGATAACTGGCCCATTCGACACCCCGTATGAAGGGGGATTCTTCTACTTCCTCATCCGCTGCCCGCCAGACTACCCCATCCACCCCCCTCGTGTCAAGCTAATGACAACAGGGGATGGGCGTGTCCGATTCAACCCAAACCTCTACAAGAACGGGAAAGTGTGCCTTAGTATCATTGGGTATGTTATTCCACTGTCACTGTAACAATAGTTCCTAATGACTCTAATGTGTGTTTATAATTATTTCTGCATGGAAATACTCTTGGGTCCTGAGCATCAAAGGACCTAAGTGCATGTTGGAAGAGCTGACTAAATTGAAGATCAAATGGTTACAATGTTGCATTAACTATTAGTATCAGTGGATATGATATTCCACTGTCACTGTAACCATGAGAGACTTGATGCTGTTTTGTTGTAAATACTCTTGATCAGTTGGTTCAGTGCTGATCTTAAGGTGTCCGTCAGCTTGTGTGTTCGCACATTCTCCTTCGGAGTGCAACCATTAAATGGATGGAGTAAAATATTCTGGAGATTTGCTCTTAACTTTTTAACCAAAATGAACCAGATGTGGCAAAATTAAAGGAAGTGAACTCGATATGCTTCTGTTTGGTTGATACATTCATACCTGTTACCATGGTTACTGTGGGTAGCGGCAATCTGGCCCATAGTTCAAATGACTCTAATGTATGTTTTTAATTATTCCTGCATTGAAATACCCTTTTGGTCCCAAGCTTCACAATACCTCTGTTCCACATGCATGCTGGTAGAGATGACTAAATTGAAGATAAATGGTTACAATTTTGCGTCTACTGTGTGGGTTTGTATCACTGGTCTACCTGACCCAGACTGGATACTTCACAGGCTATTTTGATGTAGCTGCAATACTGTAAATACAATCTTCTGTGACTCACTGACTCTCAGATTATGTATGGTGTATGTGATAACACTCGTTTTCCCCCCTCAGAACCTGGTCTGGCCCTGCTTGGAGCCCCGCCCAGAGCCTGTCCACAGTTCTCATATCAATCCAGTCTCTGCTGAACGAGAAGCCCTACCACAACGAACCTGGCTTTGAGAGGGTAACACTGTATATTTTGTACTGATTGAGTCCAAAGAATACCTTTATTTGTGCATGTGTTATGAGTTGCGTTAAGCTGTCAGTGTCATCTTGTTTGTTTGTATATTGAGAGTGCAGTTGGAAAACACATGATTTTGTTTTCAAAATGATACAGTAGACCTGTACTGTTAAATCGTTTTCTGCAATATGCCATCTGTGGCTGTCATTGTACCTGTTGAGAGCTATAGAGACAGGTTCTACGCTGTCTTAATTTGGTCATTAACATAACTTAGCACTAAGACTGCTAAAAAGTAAAATGTTTACAACACCCCTACTCCAATATTTGCACCAAGACAGTAATCTTATTCATGCTTCAGAAAATGGCAAGGAAAAGTATTTCCTCAGCATTGGTGACACAATCGAAGATGACTCTAACATATTTTAGGTTTTATGATGTCTACGCACTGATCTTTCAAGGAATTAATCTTGTAACTCTGACATGTACACACACTTGAGGTCAATGTGATGTAACACTTTAAACAGATTAGAGTATATGTTTCAGACTGAAAACTAATGTCCAGTTTATTAAACTTAACATATTGTTTTGTTTTAAACTAAATATGTGGGTGGGTTGTATCCAATATGTGTTCTATGTTCAGGAAAGGAATGCAGGTGACGCCAAGCGTTATAATGAGATCATCTGTCATGAGACGCTGCGAGTGGCTGTGTGCGACATGCTGGATGATCACTCTGTCTGTCCCTCAGCTCTCAAGTAAGTCCCAATATTTGTCATTTTATATGTGGTACAGATACTACCCGGGTGTAACTGTATTTCTCAGATATAAATGCCGTAATATTACTGGTTCTACAGATTTTCATCACCAAAGTACCTGCGGGCAGTTGGGGGAACAAATACTGACTGGCCGAAATGGATAACAAGGCAACTGAAGTTGTTGCTCTGGGGTACCTTTTTCTGTATGTGTACAGCACACAATCACCTTTCGAGGGTTCACTTTTGTGGGTCATATTTATCGTTTTGCGCTTTCCATGTTTGAGTTCGGGAGCACAAACATTGTCAAACTGTCAATATATCTGTAAATTATAAGATAAGTGGTTATTGATAATAACTTATCATTACAGAATTCTGGGACTGGATAAAATGTGATATATTAGTGTGAGTAAAATAAAACTGATCATTGCCTTACTCTTTGGTGCCAACAAGCAATTTTGTTACTTGAACCCCTGATGAAGAAGAATCTTTAAGAGTTATCGCCCCTTGTTCACCCAGCTCAGTGGCCTGTTTACAGTGAATGTTATCTGTGTCATGTGCTCATGTTATATCATGTACTATCAAGAGTTTCTGTATTTTGCAGACACAAGTACCTTTACTGTTTTTGTATACAATGCCTAAATGTACCTAACTTGATGTCTGCAGGGAAGTGATGGAGAAGTCATTCCCGACATACTACGACTACTACGAGTCCATCTGCACCAAGTACAGCCACCAACAGGGACAGACCATGCAGGTCAGTTACGTGTGGTTTCTGGCACAGATGTTCAAATGCCTTGTTTGAACCTGGGTACAAGTAGCCCAAGTCTTCTTAGGCAGTTCACTATGTGTTCAAAACTTTGATTCGCATTGATTATGTTTCTAATTTTATCAAATCCAGACTCTTATCATTGGTTTCAGTGAAGAAGTAAATGTTTTAAGACCTTCATCCTTTTGGGACCCCCTTTCCCATCAAGATGCTAGATGATGCTTTAAATTTACATTTATTATTAAATGGCAGCAAGAACTTACAATATGCTCAAAATCATGCAATATCTAAAGCAGTCCAGCATTACATATGAAATAGCAAGCGTTTTTTGCTTGAATGCTGTAAATATAATCATATATCTTAATAACTATGTCTGTACATAGGTCTCTACCATTTCTGTACAATATTTCTTTCTATATTAACATGTATGTTGTTGTATATTTATCATGTTGTAAATACTCTGGAGATGGTTATCTAAGTTGGATAACTTGTTCCTCATCCCTTTCTTCACTGAATAAAATATGTTTAAATCAGATGCTACATGGTGTATACTAATGGCTTCCAACATTGGTGTAGTTTAGTGCTCACCCTACAGCTACAGGTATGTGTGCTACAATGTATCCTCCACTTGACAGTAGTTACATACTGCCTGGTATGTAGCAGGTGATATGCCATAGGATAATAGTAACCTGCATTTATGTGCGCTCTTTACAGGATCCCTTTGGAGAGAGACGTGGGATATTCGACTACCAAGGCATAAAGAAGAGACTGGATGTAATAAAAGCCAAGCTTGATGAAAAGTTGGACAATTCCTCGGATAATGATGACCTGTCTGATTCAGAAACTGAGACTGCTGCTGCATCCCAGAGCTGACGTCCTTCACTGCTGTGTTGATGACACTTCCCATGTGTGTGTGTGTGCGCCATTGTAGCTCCAGGAGATCACATGACCTTACAGGACCAATGAGTGTGTCTTGGCTCGACCAATAAGCTTCCACCTACAGTCTGGCCCTCTATCTGGCACAGTAATAATGGCCATGAACAGACACTAACAGACACACTGGCTTGTGATGTTTGTCCAACTGGTCAAGACACACACAACCAATGAGCTTTCAGTCACACTTGAACTGATGTGAGTTTACGGCTGTGAAGAAACAGCTCATATGAATTTGAACAATGTCAAAAACCTGTTGACAAGTGTTTCTTTTTAAGCAGCCATTGGGCTTTCATTTCTGTTGGGACAAAGAGGGAAAAAATATAATGATAATGGTTGTATCACTGACGACGATGCAGAGAACGAAGAGTTGACCTAGGTGTTCCTTTGGGACCATGGTTATTGTAGACTGTCCTCAGGAAGGAATAATCTACAAATCAATGGGAACAGGAGAAACCATATCCTTAATCACTTTGAAAACACATAATCAATTTTAACTTGAAATCAGAAAAATGTGTTGATGCTCAGGTCCATATGCAGACACATGGAATGAGGTTTGAACTTTTACAATGCCATTGTGGTGTTTGATAATCTCTTGCAGTATCCACAACAGTTTAATCTGATTTTCATGGACCTTCTCTCAAACATTACCAAAAATGTAATATGTGTTTTCAAAGTTTTTCAGTATAGTTCACCTTGTGCATTTGTTGAATAATGGATGATGATGATGATGACGATGACAAGGTACTCCTGTGCCGTGGTTGTGGTGTAAAACAATCATCTTTCATACATATGTATGTAGTCCACATCAAACATTGCTGAAATAACAGAAAAGATTTAATGTTGTTATGTTTGGGTTTGATAAAGTTATAAATGATTAATCCATGTTAATATGAGCACCTTCATAGCATGAGGTACTGACTTTACTGTTAGGCAGTAGTTCATGTGATGGTGCCACAGTTGAGTGTTTTCTGCTTTATGCATGTTATGTGGTCATAGGATCCTGATGGTCATTGCAAGTACTTAGTTCATTATGATGGTTGATGATCAGTTTTGAGTTTTCACATAGCTAATATTGCATGATACTGCCACATGTTCAGATGTTTCATTGATGTGTTGATGCAGGTGTGTGGGGGTCCTGACGGGGGTTTAGTGTTAAATGTAAAACACGAAGACTGTTGTATAGGACCATAAAGGGATTCAGAACGCTAAGGACCATTAGTGGGTGCATAGACCTAAGGACCATAAAGGGGTGTCTAACACTAAGGACCGTATAGTGATGCCTAAGGCTTAGGATCGTAAAGAGGTGCCTAACGTTAAGGATTGTAAAGGGGAGCCTTATACTAAGGATGGTAAAGGGGTGCCTTAAACTAAGGACCATAGGATATGCCTGACACCAATGACTGTAAAGGGGTGACTGAGAACTGTAAGGGGGTATGTGATTGGCAAGTGGTGGTCAACCCTAAGGATTGTGAATTGGGTGTTGGATTGGAAAGGGGTTGCAAACCCAAATGATTGTAAAGGGTTTCCAAGAGAAGAGAATAGTGTGTTACCTTCCTTAGTCCAAACACATCGAACCCAGGAGGCACTCAAGATTCTTTTAGCGAGAGCCACAGTCGTCAAGTCTCAGACAATAGGCATGTCAGTAAGCTGGGCCCAGTACACTGCATTGTTGCTCAAAGTACACTTGAGGTAAGCCTTAAAATGGAGTCTATAGAATTTAGGGACCATACTTTATAGTAAACAAATTAACGTTAACAGAGTTACTGTTTGGGGTAAGCTTGTACTTGTTCCAGTGCTAAATGAGTGTACTGTTGTGGCATGAGTGCCCACATCTGTAATTGTAAAAATGTGTTCCACCCAAATGCGTTCATGACTACCTCTCTGTGATGCAAATAGTGCTGCGGAAGTACTTTTCCCCACACATATCTACAGGGTTTCACAGCAGGTGAGAGTTAATGCATGACTGCAACAGTTACATTGATGGTTTCCCCATATCACATAAAAACTACTCTTTGGACATAGCTACAAGAATACTCTTTAGTATTCACTATAGTTCATCTGTTCATGCAATGGTGGAATGAATTGGGTGGTTCTCAACTCTATTTAGTAGTGATATGTATGGTGAGAGAATCAATTACACATACTTGGCACCCAAACTGTGGATAGCCACAAAGCTGTGTCTGTCAAATACTCTTCAGTGATTTATTTGATACAAACAATTTGGTCGATTTGGCATGCCTTGCCAAGCAGCTAAGGAAATGAACTTCCTTGTCATTGCGTATTGGAGCTGGGTTATCGTCTCAAACGATTGTCGCACACAGATGAGTGAGAAGTAGTGGTTTACCTGGTTGTGTGTTTGTATGGGGCCTGTGAATTTTGACAGAGAGAGTAATGTACACCTCAGCTCTGAGCTGATACTTTGCTGTGGAATACTTATGAATCCAATATAACACAAATGTGATACTTACAAAAGGCATGCAATTGCCATCATTGATTCAGTGTATTGGTTAGTGGTTGCACACGTCTCAATGTCTTAGAACTAGGAACAAGGGTGGAAGGTGACCCTCCTTGTCACTCCCTTAGTTATTATATGCAGCACTGAGCTCATGCAGTCAATGGGTGTGTACTGTGTAATGACCACATCGCTGGGACATTCCGCCGTACACAGAGGCTGATATTTTGACCAAATCAGTGGCTAGTGATGTTTACAATTATCCAATTGGATGTTTATTCTCCTAGTTATTATGATATATTTTGCGACGGTGTCTTGTAGTTGACTGCTATTGGGACCAGATAAGGTACAAAACTACTTTGATATTTAGTGTTTAGATTGTTTTATTAACAGCAGTGCTCAAGTTCGTTTGAATAATAATGTAAGCACTGTTAAGAAAGTCCCAAGTTTGCACAAAATAATGATTTTCCCTCCCATCTGCCTGCCATGGCGTTAACTGTGTTATTACCCTTACTGTGTGGGTCCAGAACAGGAACAGTGTCTGATGTTGGGACAGAGGTGAAGTCGTTAAGTCTGCAGTTGGGGATTCTGGGAAGACTTGGCCCTCATCAGCCCATGTTTGATTGGCTGGTCAGACTCAGT
>VKKT01000097.1:73364-85471 GCA_008038995.1 Haliotis laevigata
ACAGCTTTTGTGATTGGCTAGACTATTTTGATGGACCAATCAGCGAGCGCGTACATTGCCGATAAGGTAATGCTATGAAAAGGTGCGAAAATTATGTATCGCGATACGTATCCTATCGTGACCTTAAAATCGTGATACGTATCGTATCGTGCGATTSGTGTATCGTGACACCCCTAGATAACTAGTTCATATATGTTTTGCTGGCTCATTTTGGTGAGTTTAGCAGTGATTTTTAAGGAAGTAAAAATTGCATGAAGCGTTCACATTACTAACTAACCAATGTTAACTCTTCTGTTTCTCAGCAGCCTCCACAACACCTCTCACCAAATCTTAATCGACAGGAGAGTATGGACCAGCACTGGGATGACATTGTCAGCCTGCTGGATCTGGCAGGAGTGAACAGTTCCCAGCTGAATATGACCAGCGTGAACCCCACACAGCTGAATATGAGCCATTTGAATACTGCCAGTACAGGGCCACAGATGAATGTCACAAACATCAACACTCCATCAATTAATATCACTACACTGAACAGCATGGCGATGAACATGAGCAACGAGGTGAACACAACAAGTGATATGCCTTCTACGTCGGTACAGAGCCCCTGCATCAACAACAATGTGCTGCTGCAGAACGCCACTATGCCAGCTCCAGTAGCCAATGTCACAATGCCTGTTCCAGTTACCAACACAACACAAAGCATGTCGCCCATCAACAACACAGGTACGAGATAGCGAGAAACACTACTTTGTAAGTTGATCTTAGTGATGATTCACAGACAGTTCCACTTTTCCAGATTGTAAGGTATGCTTTTATCGCTCTAACTTACCTTTTCCTTAATGACAGAAGACTATAACTTTTGAGGCAAATTATGAAAAAAATCCTTATTGAACATAAGTCAGATTACTTTGTTTAGTTGAAAAATTCCAAATAATCAACCGTCTACTATCTTTATTGGTTCAGTGACATTTTTGCGTGATAGCCACTACTTTTTTACTTTCCCTAGAGAAACATGCTAACAATGACTGGTGTTTGTCTGCAGGATTCCTTCCCCCGAGCCAGGAGTTCAACTCCTCTGTGCCCAATACAGACACCATTGGGGGCCTGGACTGGGAAGCCAGTGAAATGCTCTTTTCTAACGTCACTGGAACAGTTAACCAGACTGAGGGTCTTGAAGACATTGATGGCATCCTGCCTGACTTTCTACCAGAAGATGAGCTTGATCTGGCCATCAATGAAGGTAAGCTAATTACAGACTTCCTGCAGTGAGAGGTATACTAGCAGCAGGTAGCTGGGAAAAAAACTCTGCCCATTCCCTATTCCCAATTCTTGAAAACATTGTTTTTCTTTTCAGTAATCTGATGTAACTATTAGACTTTAAACATGACTCAGCATGTGTATTATGATCCTGCAGTGTCTTATCATTTCTATTTCTGCACTGAGAAGGCACTTGTACAAAATATTCCATGACTGCGGAATATTGGGAATACTGCATGGACTGATTCTCAATGACAGTGTCAACAGTAATTTAGCAAGTGGGGCCTGGACACTCTGAAATGTGTGTGAACTAGCTGAATGTTTGTTGATATGGTTTGTGTTGTCGGTGGTAGGCTGATGATGAAATATGCAAGTAGTCAGACTCACTTCCCCAAGTTAGTCTTGTAACATGACTCAGCAGGTACGTTCATCTTCACATGTGATGTAGATCATGTGTCATCTCTGCTCTTTATTGGGGACATGACAGGAAATGACTGGAGCAAATTGTCACTATTTTGTGATCTTGTGTTGTCAGGACTACAGACCATGCAGATGTTGGATGAAGCTAGTAGTGATTCTGCTGTGTCTATGGGCAGTGCTTCTCCAATGCAGGTTAGTACACTCAGACCTTTTCCGAAAATTGCCAAGTATGGTCAGCTTGTAGATGAGTCGAAGCAAGTGTCGCAGGTCGCTCTGACATGACACAATACAGTCAGATGGAATCCTAATCCTAACTGTTTTAGCTGGTGTTCCTGTTGTTTTGCATGTCATATTTTCTTGGATTTAATTAACATATAAATGAACCAATTGGGGATGACGAATAATTAGGGCGATATTTTTAGCAAAGGCAGAACACAACTTCTTTAAAATTGACCCTAAAATATTCTTGATCACCTATCTTGTTTTTTCTTTTTTCGGTATATGTGCACACTACTTTAACATGTTTATCTGTTTACGAAAACATCATGGAAGTATCACTTTGTACGTATTATGAGCTTCTTTATTCAGGTTTGTGTTTGATATTTGCAGGAATTGAGTGAGTCTAACGCCATGTCTCCATTTGATGGTCTTGAGGGTGCAACTGGCGGCAGCGACTACGGCAGCCCCACCTACTCCAAGACTTCCAAGTATGACCCTGAGGAATACCGATACAGCTACTCCTGCAGCTTCAGTCACAGCGACTCCTCGCAGACAAACTATTCCACATCCTCCAACGACACTGACGTCAACAAGCCTCTCGGTGGCAACAACCACATCAATCACAATCATACATATCCTCTCAAGCCCGGTGCATCTCCCAAGGAAATAAAAACAGGCACAAAGACAGACAAGCCAAAGACAAAGGGTCCTCATGCTCGCGATCAAAAGCGTGCCTTTGAGCTGAATGTCCCCTTCACGGTTGAGCAAATCATTGAGTCTCCAGTGGAAGAATTCAACGAGATGATCACAAAATACAAACTCACTGAGCCACAAATACAACTCATCCGAGATATCAGGAGAAGAGGAAAAAATAAAGTTGCAGCTCAGAATTGCCGGAAAAGAAAATTAGATGTTGTGGTAACCCTGGAGGATGAGATGGACAACCTGAAGGAGATGAAGGAGAAGCTGATGAGGGAACGGCAACAGATCGACAAGCAGACCCGCGAGATGAAGGAGAAGTTCAGCCACATGTACCAAGAGATCTTTCATTCACTGCGGGATGAGCATGGCCGCCCATATGATCCCAACGAGTACTCTCTCCAGCAGTCCAGTGATGGCAATGTCTTTCTTGTCCCCAGGAACTACAGCACTGAAGACCAACTTGCCAATGGGAACAAGAAAAGGAAAAATATCAAGAAGGATGATTGAAGAAACTGGATTATGTCATCATTTATAATATTACGTGGACAGTGCTAGTATGAAATGTAACCCCTTGAGGTCTACTGTTCAGTTGAATTTTGGATTCCCATTTGTTTTTCGGGTTTTTAGAATTCAGGGATGGACTTGAAAGAACATGGAAATACTGAACTTTAGGACTGGGTCTTTACTAAGCCAGTGTTTACTTGTTACGAATTCCCTGTTATGAAAAAAGCCAGTCATGGTAGGTGTGTTAATGGATCTTTTAATGGTAACTGTGGTTGTGATAGCAGTTTTTAAGGTTCCTTCCTGTTGCTGTTTAATTTTCGATGGTATTTTGATCGAGACCCAAGGGGTTTACTGATGTAAGTGTTAATACCACGACTCAAAGTGACCATCTGGTATGAGATTCCTTGTACATCTGACAACTCTTGGAAGGAAATTGTGTAGACGCACACAAAAACAATCATGCAAAATGTTAAACGTAAACAGAACTCTCATGTTATTTCTTTTGAAATAGGCATGATTTCGAAATCCCTTCCTGATAATGCTAACAGATGAACCTAACAGAGTGAAATTTGTTGGTACTCAGCTCATATATTTTTGGAACAGTTCTGAAGCTGAGAGTAGCGTTGACTTTGTGTATTGACTTGCATATATTGTATGGGCTTGGAGTTCTGGTGAAGGGTAATTCACATCAACCACACTCTATCATAGCATCATAGCATGACCACCATAGGTTACCATTTGTAGCAGCTTACATAGGAGCACATGTGACAAATGCTTGCCTTGGAATTATCCCAAACCATTTGCATTATAATTCATTACATGTGGTCTGTACTCACCCCAGTATCTTCTATCTGGCTTTACTGTTAGTGACAACAGAAACACAAGATCGTGGTCCAGTCAGGAGCTGTCCCAGGGCGGGCTGTCCTGTTCCATATCTAGCAAACTACTTCCAAGATTTGAGCAAGACGAGCACTTGAAAGAGGTAGTAATAGGGTAGTAAATTCTAGGCATCGTTATTAAGTTACCAGTGTGATATTAAGCAGTTGTCTCTTTGTTGTGTAACCAAATTTTAGATGGACCACACCCAAAACTTGAATTAACTGGTTCCTAATCGCTGGAACAGTTGGTATATCTGTGACTATCTGTTTCCTCCTTGAAAAGTGCTGCTCTGCTTGTAGGTGACAATTCTAGAGGTTGACCTTTCGTAGAGATTTTGCATGGCTTCAGGTGGTCTAGATTTGCTTCCTGGTGGGAGAATTTGCCTGGTTCCAGTTTCATTCTTCACAGCACAACAATGTAAGAGCCCAATGATGGAGATGCTAGAATATAACAGGACTATTTTCATCATTCGTTGATGCATGTGTGTGTAGGACAGTAGACTCATTTGGCAAATCCGAGTACACATTGTAAAGTACCCTGATAAATGTGATGTTCAGTTCTGCTTCCAAAACTGTTAAAATCAAAACCCACCTGTTTTGTAGTATACCATTTAATCTGAGACAGTATATATACATGTGTGTGATATTGTCTTTATTAAGCCTCATACATTGTTTGTTACAATCATTAGTAAACAATAATCTTAAGGAAATGCATTTGTTATGCACACTTGATAAGTTGCAACATGTTACTAATATTTTGGATCAATTATTGAACTCCATTATCTGATTATTTTTTGTAATATATTCAACATATTTGTTATCCTGAGTGAAAGAAGCGTTCATGCTGTTGTTGATTGTACATATTCACATGTCATCTGTATATAACTTGATTAACATGTTATCGTTGTGAGAGGAGTTACGCCGGTTCACATTGTCCTCATTGACCTTGTTGCTTCTGGAACATATTGAAGGTTCATTGATTTGCTTGAGGCCTTGAGGTGAAGGAAAACATAATTTATATTTTTGGAAAAGTCACTAAAATATGTCTTCAGTTCAACATTCGAAAATGGTGTGATTTTGATCTCCATCTTTCCCAGTCCTTATAGTGCTTGTGTATCGTATTGTGCTATTTCATCTTGAATGTCAAACAGCGGTTTTACTGATGTTTATCTTGTGTTCAACATTATTTGTTATATTGTGCGTGGAAATGCCTTTGCCGGAATGAAGAGACACAATCAGTTTTGTTTCTTAAAAAATGTTCAACATGTTAAACACAAGATTTACGACATAGTTGGTCGTTAGCATAAATCAAGATATGATAACTTTTCTTGTAATTATCATTACTCCTATGTTATGGTGTTTTGAGGCAATGTTTTGGAAGAAAGGCTGGTGTTTTGTTACTATGGTTACCATGCTGAGTTGGTTCTCAACCTGTTGATTGAGAGAATGTCAGACTGAGCTTGAATGTAGTATTTTACCTTCTTCAAAAGAAATAAAGGTGAAGATTTTTTTATATACCCACGTCTTTTGTTGTTAAGCCACAGAAATAGAGAAGTTTGGGGATTTTTAATAGATATCAAATAAAGAAAAGCATGTTATTCCAGAACTGATATTATCAATACTGGAATAACATGCCTTTCTTTTCACCTGTGCAGAATTGCATTGGGTAGTACCAGGATTTTAAGGTCATTAATTGACTCCCAGGATTTACCCAGGTGATAATTGGACCGTGACAATGGTTTCAGGGCCATGTGAATAAAATTATACCTGGTGTATGGTGGTATAGTTACACTTTATCACTTTCAGGGTAGATGGGGTAGACAAAGGGTTGAAGCGTAAGTTCGTCACGCCGAAGACACGGGTTCGATTCTACACATGGGTGCAAATACTACAATGTGTGAAGCCCATTTCTGGTTTTCCCCGTTGTGATATTGCTGGAATATTTCTGAAAGCAGTGTAAAACCATACCCTGTCCTGGTGGGTTACGCCTTCGTAGTAAATATGCTAAGACATAGACGATAGTGCTCAAAGCTCCGAAGCTGTTCACATGGGTACATGTAAACATCGATATCACTCCACATTTGTGATGATGCGTTGATACTCAGATTCTTCATGGTGCCTACATAGTATATGTGATTCGAAGGTTACCAAAGAATGCAATACACTGACCTTCGACAGAAATAAATTAAAGGTTATTTGATAAGGATGCCGCCATTGAAAGCTTTCGTATACATTTTAACGACTAAGAACGAATCCCATTTATTAAACCTTTCACCATATATTAAACATGCACTAGTTAAAAGAAATGAACTGTTTAAAGAACGTGTTGCATCCTTTGTGTAACAGTATGATGTGTACATACTTTCTTGTATATGGGCCGGAGGCCTTTTGTACAATAAACTTTTTGACTTGACTAAACCGACTTCATTCCCAGTGTCACTGACCATGACTTCACCTCAACACTGCAAGGATTCCCAGCAAGAACTGTGACCCTGTGGGATGAGACGACCAGTAGTTTCTGAAGTACCCACACACCGACACCCTATTGCTCCTTGACAATAGAGTTGATACAAAACATCCTGTGGATGTATACACATGGAAAAAGTATCGCAACATCCCCATATTTGTCATGGTATCAGTATGTTACCATCCATAGCAAAGGAATACAAACCTCAATTTAACTTACTAATAATTAAATGTCTAATCTAAACAATAGGAACGAAAAACAGAAGTTTACACATTTTGTAGTAATTGTAACAACTGTCCTATGACGTTAACACGCGCGTTCATTTTCAAGATTCCGGCATACAGTCCTCAGGAAATCACATGCGTATCAATAACTGAGCACGGTGTCAATATCTGGCCTCCGCCAACTACAAAAACGGCCCCGACCCTCTTCATTGACTAACAAGCGTTGAATTTGACGTTGAGGTATTGTGTTCCATTCTTGGTGGAGGGCTTGTTCCAAAACATCAAGATTTTTGACTGGATGAACTCTCTGGCGTATTCTACGACACATAATATACCAAACAGGCTTTATTGGATTGTGACCACGCCTCCTGGCGGCCAACGTACTTTCTTCCTCCTCTTGACGTAAAAATCCTCATCGGCGCATGCACGATGTGGCCCAGCATTATCGCCCATGAAGACAACAACCCTGTCTAGAATATCAGTGATGTACGGTTGTCTGATTGTTAAAATGTCAAGTTCGTAGTTATGCGAGAGGCAGCTCATATCATCAGTGAAACGGTACTTGCTCCAAGATGTTCTGTTTCTCATATCCAGTGTGTCCGCGACCCTTAACTCGAGCCCGATCGTCAGTCGTGCACAATGGTAATGTTTCGATTTGCAGCAGTGAGTCGCAGCATAACGATATTCTTTCATTTAGCCAATAGTCGTTTGAACGACAAACGGCATTATATAGGCAATTTCCCTGCTCACGATTCCTCAGAATTGAACGTTCATATTGCGAACCACGTTTTCTCCATGACATATTCATGCAAGTTGACACTTTCGAACGTAAACGTGCGCTGTGCATTCGTTCCATGTACACAAACCAGCATTATAATGACGGAATCAAAACAATCAAACAAATGCTTTTTAAAATTGAAATGTCATACATCAATAACGCCTATGCGTTTCTTGTTTGGGAGAGTATATTGTTGGTTCTTTAGAATTGGATACTTTCCAAGTGGTCAGTTTCTATTCGAGATGGATGGGCAAGGTTTATACATCCATAGCTCACCGTTTATAGAAAGTGATGCAGCCAGGACTTGATTTGGACCTGATTTAAGTTATCGTCCTCGGTGTCCCCGTGTATATAATGCTGGAAAACGTATACACCCATGTTGAATGTTGGCTGGCAATGAAACAAAGATTTGTTTGTTGTTTTACGCCGCACTCAGCAATATTCTAGCTATATGGAGGCGGTTTGTAAATCATCGAGGCTGGACCAGACAATCCGGTGATCAACAACACGGGCATCTATCTACGCAGTTGGGATACGATGGAATGTGTGAGCCAAGTCAGCGAGCCTGATAGCCCGATCATGTTAGTCGCCTCTTGCGACATACATGGGTTACTGAAGACCAATTCTAACCCGGATCTTCACGGGTTGTTTCAAGTAGGAACTTCTGTTAGTGCATCCGTTCGTTGAACGATATTGGTATAAGACGTTATTGTTTTATTGTAAGATTCCACATTCGGCAGTATTCCAGTCACTGCAGGTTGTAAATGGTAAGTCTTTACAGAGAAACCAGGAGTAGATAATATATGCAGCCTCACAAGCCTTGAGGGAACGACAACACCCCCACCCACCCATCTCGTCCAATCCTACCACAAGCACTGATGAGTGATTATAACCCCGAATCCCCATTAGATTCAATAGATTCTTATTTTTATATATTTGACAATTTCTATTTCCTGTTTCCCCTGTTCCAGTAAAAGTCAATAGAGCCATGGGACTCTAGGGTCTTTCGCAAGAAAACTTTGTTTGACAACAGAAAGACAGGATGTTTTCTAACTAAGCACAAAACAACAACAACACAAGACCCCACAACAACTTTCACACACCAATCACTTACAAGTTTCAAACAATTACAGTAAGTTTGTTTAAGTTCAAGTTCATTCAGCCTATATTTTTTCTTCAATGCGGAAGAAGATGAAAGAATTCAGAAAGTCCTTTAAAATTTGCAAAATCATGCTATAACGTCCATTTTTTATCAAACTTATCTTGTTCAATTTTACTGAATGATATATTCTTTTCAATTTTGTAAATAATGTCTAAAATGTACAAAACTAAGAGTAGTTTTTGATACCTTACATTTATATATGAAGAATTTAGCTAGCAACAATGTTAAACCAAACACATCTTCAGTATGTATATTTGTTCTCATTCCAAACACAGTAAGTTGCAGGTCCAATTTCATGTTGTGAACANGTTGACATTTATCATTCAATAATTCTAGAAAACATTTAGAAAAAACCTGCACATATTCAGAATACCAAAACAAGATTGGTTCAACCTCACATTGACGAAAGGTACATAAGTTGCTTTCAGCTAATTTGATCTTATTTAAAAATGAAATAGTTGCCAGAAAGATTAACAGATCGTGATGATTATTGAGGATCTTGTGAAAGAACCCAGTGCATATGTACCACTAAACATGTTTATTCCGAACAAGACAAGCGTGTCTGCTGGTATCGGAAGTGTGTGGGGTAGTGTGACTCTTGTTGTCAACTTACGCCCTCCTCCCCCGCATCCGGTTCGTATATGGCGCCATATAAGGTTACGCAACTGCTCGGAACAATTGTTAACGTATGACAGTTATGTCGTCCACCCATTCCTGGATTCAATTAGGCTATGTCAGCTAAAATGGGCACTTTTTGATTTGATACATCTATTACAGGTTTAGCTTGTGCGTGTGACGCGAACCATGGGCGCTAGATTGGCTAGTGCACATCAGAGGCCGAATATATATGGTGTCATTAAATAGCGTCATGGTTGTAGACCAAGGTGGTGCACCAACTAACACAATGACATTAATGTTGTGTGTTAGTAACTGCATGCAGTAACTTTATATCTCTATACTGGTCCCTTTTAAAATTATAATTTGATTTGACTTGTTGCTACACATAATGGCTGTACATTGTGTTTTCCCAATAAACTATTTAAAAACGCAAGGGGGTATTAAAAAGACGTCACAACTATTGATATTTTATATCTTTAGCGAGAGAAATATTTTGACTGAGATTCACATTAGACGTTAAACGTCAGATGACGCTTTGACCCACCCATACTGTCCATCAAGTCATTTACCATGAAAAGTCAAACTCATTAATATCGCGGGGTGTTTATATATCTCTCTTTCTCTTGTAGTCGATTACAGATCGTCTGCCCACTCACTCCAATAGCTTTAGCTACTTTGAGAGGTACTGTTCTGTTGAAACGGTCTTGTACGCCAGTAACTGTTGTCGCCTTTAGTCGACCGTATCGACGCTTGTAATCAGCGTTATTAGTCAATCGATATCTAGATAATCATCTGGTAATCAATGAACGGAAACGTTAACATCTCTTGCCACGATAATCTGTCTTGTTCCAGCCTACAACATACGAATTGCACGAAGCCGTTCCTGACGTTCCATACGTCCAAAAACGTTCAATTGAGTTTTAAACAATATCAGAACAGCTTTCAGTCTAGTTTTTATCACTGAAATGTACAGCCACACACTCACGCGTTTCGTTTTGAATGTTGAATTTTACTCTGACCATGTTCACCTGCACATCATGAAAAACGCTTGCTCGAAATAGGTGTTTGCAAGAAACTTTCTCAGTAATTTTCTGAATACATATAGTCATAATAATTGGTTCCAAAAGAAAATAATCCGGAAATGGAATATCCCGTACTTGGGCATTGAATGGTATATATCCGTGATCGAAATCAGCATCTCACTATTCAGTTACATGCATCAAACAATCAACCTGCCAGTGGGTCATACTCCATCCCGCCCCGTCTAATCTGTACATCCTGAAGTGAGCGGTTATTGTCTACATGACCTGAAACAGTTTGGCGGACGGAACAAGAAACAGTTTGATTTCAGGCTGCTTACAATCTTTCCTAAGCCCATCTGAAGAACCACAAATGTGGAGAAAAAATACGTTCGATGTATTTCAGCCGTATGGCGCCATCAGATAAATGGAAATATTTCTAAAAAGAGGATACAATAATAATAATGTGTCCATTCATTTAGCGCCGAACTCCACACCAAGTATGCTCATAGCGCCAACAATGAATAGCGGCGCGACTCTTTTCATCAGTGTCATCTTCTATTCTGGGCCTGTGTCTTGTTTAACGCCGCACCCACCAGTATCCCAGCTCCATGGCGGACCTGTACAAAACCGATTCTGAACCAGACGGCCGGCCTAGTGACCAATATTGTGAGCAGAGTCCTGAGGCCGAGTCCTGATGACGTGCCATCAACTACGTCACGTTACATTACCAACCACTAAGTTACGACGACGTGGAGATCTAAGTGCCGTTGTACGAAACGATGTTGGTGCTGGGCCAATCGTAACTTACCTTGACACAGACTTACGACAGACGTTTTGTTTGATTGTTTTGAACACCGGCACCTTTTTCTTATATATAATTATATATTATATATTATAATATTATAGCCAGTGACTGCACATCGTGATTTCTTTTGTTTTGTTTGCGGTTTAACGCCGCACTCAGCATATTCCAGTTATAAGGCGCCGGTCTGTAAATAATCGAGTCTGGACCAGACAATCCAGAGATCAACAGCATGAGCATCGTTCTGCGCAATTGGGAACAGCAGGTGACGCTGGCTGCCCATCTTTACAGGTCGCTGACTCAGTGAGAAAATGGACGGTTACAATATTCAACATGATATGAGTTTGCAGGTCCGATTCACGGCATGGTATTTCCAACAAACCACTAAAAGCTTAGCATTAATACATCTTGTGGCTATCATGTAACACTCAAAAGTAATAGGTCTTTCAGTTAAATTACAGTCAGGCATTCTCTCTGAATACTAACAGTACCAACGTATTTGCGAGCTTTCCACCTTTATAAATCTCCCTAAGAACTACAGAATGACGTCATTAGAGTAGCAATAGTACTTCATATTACATCATGTTAGACTCAAATCGAAACTGGGCGAGGCAAACCAGCTCAAACAACGACCCAGGCCCGCGGGACGCGATGACACACAGTCTACCAGATCAATGGACCACTCGATGCCTGGTGCAGTTGGCTCTTGCGTACAACAAGGAGAAATACAGACATGTCAAGGCCGAGTTAATAGGCCGTGGACCGTAGTCCTGGGGGAAGTGACAATGCTGTGACTGATACACTCTGATACATACCTCTTCAAACAGGGCATTCCTCTATGTCATTGTGAATTCCGTTTCGGACAAACACTCAGTTATAATGCTTTCCTACGAATTTTAACAAAATAGTGGAGAGAATGACTTTAAAGGTACATGTATACATACACTCTTCAAAAAAAGAAACGCATAAGCCATTGAGTTAGTTTAAGAGCAATTATTTCATGTAATTTCTATGGTAATAAGGTGAAGATTTACACGTCTATAGACAAAGAGTT
>VKKT01000097.1:166819-185314 GCA_008038995.1 Haliotis laevigata
ACTCGCAATATGTGTTGAAAATGGATTTTCCCCTATGACGTCAAATGGCTACATAAAGGTCATACGCTTATAAAGATAAGGGGGCCTCACTCCGCTATGCTTCATACTAAGTCATTGTAACTCAGATCACTTGGCGAGAATTTGCTATGAATGAGGACACTATATTTCGTGATGTTTAGGAATTATCGAAAACAATGATAGTCAAAACATTTGTGACGAATGTGCACCTGGCCAGTGATTATATGCCATTGTTTTGTCTATAACACACCATAAACAAATTCAATGAACAAGACATATCCTTTAAAAACGTGTGCATATATACATTTCATGAAATAAATCATTTATATTTATTATGTCAGTTTTACTTACCCGGGTAGGTTTAAAATACTAAATGCTGATAATGAAATTAGTTTCATTAAACCATATGTGAACGATACGCAAAGTATACAGTAATAATGAAAGTGTAATCAGCAGGACAGTGTGATTGTGTTTACTCTTATTCAACCGACCTTCACCTCAAAGAAATTGCCACATATTTTGAACAATGTTGATGTATGACATCACTACCGATGACCGATGTCTCATGAAATGGCGGCTTCGTGGCTATGGCTGCCCACGATTTTCCGAGGGAACCTTTGTCCATAAATGTATGATGTAAGTAATCGGAAACATTCTTACTATCTGCTTATGGTTATTTGTATTTATTGTTTTCATTGAAAAAGTCAGAAATGCCAATAATTGTATGAATATATCAAATTTCAGTATTGCATCTGTTTTTAATTTTCTAGTTCTTGCTATGATACTCTTTCCGTGCATATACTAAAAGTATTGAGCTCATGCATGCTATGAATAGACAAAGTGATGTCCCAAAACTTGAGAAAATGCTGCCCAGTATGAAATCTGATTTTTGCTTTGTTTACTTTTCTAGCAAGCGCTGTGTTGTGAGCACAACGCTCCGTTTTCACAACCAATATGTTTCGTTTTTTTCTAGACACTTTGTTTTAGTGACAAACACCATTTGTAAGTTGATTCTAAAATGTATGAGGAATTCAGCAATTTATTTGTCACAACTGTATATGAAATATACGTGATGTAATAGGCATCATATGACCGGCCTTAGCGAAACTTGATTTTGTAAACACTATCCAATATGTCGGAAAGCTCACTTTGGCGTTCGTGTGTGTGTATTTTCCAAAACATCCCAACCGATTCTAGGTTTATCAACAACGTTTCAGAATTATTTAGGCGTGTTTCTTCACAGCAGTCGAAATGTTTGTTTTTATTCAGAGGTTTAGCGGTAAAGATGCCATTTTGACAGACGACAGAGAGTAACACTTACATTTTTATATCGCGGAATTGTGGGAAATATTTAGGGGAATCCCTGAGAAAATATTTACATTAGGACGTCATTAGATAATGATACGCTAATAAGTGCTTGATACAACCATTTTAATGATGCAATTAACTAATGATGCATTAAGGATTTAATGTATCATTAGGGTTTAATGTTGACACTAGTTAATGAAGCAATGATACAACCGGATCCAGGTTAATACTCTTAAAACAAACAGTAAATTACAGACATTTGTCTCAACAAACAACGAATAATTGTGCAATACAGGTATCAATTGATGTTAGCAAAAAAAAAGAATGACGTCACTGATTTCTTTGTTTTGAGAATTATTGAGAAAAATTAGTTTTACAAAATCTAAACATAAAACACCAGGTCTAAAAAACTTCATATGATCTTTGTCATGACTGATCATTGTGAAGGCAAACTGCATGAGCTTATACAAAATATGACACACTTGCGAGTCACCTGCAACTGTCTCCTCATTGGTTTCAGTGCCCAACTGACAGAATCTAAAGGAGTAATAGTGCTGGTATACCTAAGGAAAACCAGCCAAGGGGAATGATGGCATTTGAGAAAGTAATTCTTGTCTGAAAACGTATCAGGATCCCTTGTATTTAGGCATGATTCTATAGTTAAACAAGGGTTGTTGTGCAATAATACTTTGTTTTCTTTTCTGTCTTTAGGAACTGTGGAGGAGATTCGAGCAATACTGAAAGAGCCAGATGTTCGTGTTGACTGTCTTGACCAGGTGAGGATGTTGTGGTAGATATTAACATAAACCAGAGTTACCTTCTATTTAAACTATGGCACAAGTGTCTGTTGTTTAAATTCTGTGATGTTTTTGTTCAAACAAATCTTGAGTCTTTGATCAATATATTTTGAGATCACATCGAATTTCGTCCATATGTACCAACATTATATCTGGGAGGTACTTTGTTTAAAATATACCCCACAACCTGAAGGAATCTTTTGATTCCAAGTTGACATACATGATTCAAGTATGAATGTTTGGTAGGACTACTTATATGTTGTATTTCATCAAGTGAAGAAATAAGTGAACACAAGCTGCTGTTTTCTTTGTATATATTAGAGAACAGTAACATGAAGTCAGGTGTTTTGAGTGAGGCAAGTCAATCTCATTAAAGCTGCACAAAGACCTGAAGATAACTCAGAATGACCTTTCATGGAGACTGATGGAACATGAACAAGAAATGCCACCGCTGACTTTCGCTCCATCTCCCCAGATTTCACTGCGCAAACCACAATGGAGATGTTGCTGGAGAAATGTGCATTAGAGTCTCTCAGCCCAGCACCTGTTTTTAACTTGGATAATAGAGCTCATTGTACGTTTCTTTCATAGTCGGGGGATAACGTTCAAGTCTTACATCGACAATTGCATCCAGGCTCAGCAGGATCCGGCTGTCCTCTTACATCACTTTCAGTTCACCACCAAGCTGCTTTGGCAATTAGGGTGGCTGATAAATCTAAGGACATCGGAGTGAACCCCCAGAGTTCATCAATGCAGTGTTTGACACCCGTCTGCTGATGATTTTTGTGCCCCAAGACAGGTGTCTCAAAATACAGCGTTGGATTCCTCCTCACCTCGGCTCAGGCTCTGATTTACAGTTACAGTGGACAACTTCAAATTCGGCCAATTCAGAGGTTCCTTCGTCCATACCTTCAGGCCAACAACCACAAAGCGCTCATTCGTTTTCCCGTTCCTTCAGTGGTGGCACAACAAACAGAACATTTGCGCAGGAGTCTGTTCGTCAATGCGTCTCTCAGGGGCTAGGGTGCCCTTCATCTCGATCGTCAAGTGGACGGGCAGTGGTCATTCGCCGAACAGGCTCTTCACATCAATGAGCTAGAATTCAAAGCTGTCACTTTAGTCATCAACCATTGGGTGAAGGAGCTTCAATCCACTAGTCTAATGATTTAATCGGACAACTCAACAGAGGTCTGGTACATCAACCATCTTGGCTCAATGAGCTCTTCCATCTCATAGACACTCTCGGCATCGTAGCACATGCCAGACATATTCCCCGATGCCCTGTCCTGATCTAACTGTCCGAATGAACAGGAGCGGGCCAGATTAAGGTGGAAAGGCTTTCATTTACTGGGGCATGTAAATCTGTAAATCATGACTGTGTGAGCTTTGCTTGACAAAGGTGCATCCTTTCGTCTCATGCGAAGGTTGTGGTCGAACACCACTTCGCTCGGGAGTGCCCATCTCCCTGGGAGTCGTTTTGCTTAGTAGACCATGGGGTTCTGAAGAACCAAAAGCCAAAAGTTGCGAGTCTCGTAACAGGCCTCCCTTGTGTAACGCTGTCTACGGTTGACTTCAGGCTACTTGAAGAGAGAGAGTACAAGACGTGAGATAGGATAAGTATAAATATACAATTCATAGTTAATATTTCCAGTTTTCATGTAAATGAGTATTTATCTTCAGTCTTTGCTTACAAAGAGGTCATAGTCACATAGTGTCTGAACCGCCTCCCTTCAGTAATGTTGATAGTGAACTCACTGTGTCTCTGTCTATTGTTAGATGTGCATTGTGTGTTTCAGACTGGGATGACCCTGTTGCAACATGCTGCCTTCAAGGGGAGGTATGAAATGTGCGAGGTGTTCCTGGCACATGGAGCTGATGTCAACTCAAATTACCATGACAACGGTTACTCTGCCTTAATGTTTGCTGCTCTTTCAGGTTAGATTCTGAAAATACAAATCATTTGGTATTTGCTAAAAAAAAAATCCAGTTTCTGAAAACAGAAAAGATGAAAAGTTTGTTTCCATAGCTTCAAGAAAAGTTGTCAGTGGTCAAACTGTGCTGACCAGATAGATGATGTGTATTAAGTGTAATATAGGGTGACCAGATTGATGCTGTGTATTAAGTGTAATATAAGGGTTTGCAGGGAACACTGTGCTGACCAGATAGATGCTGTGTATTAAGTGTAATATAGGGTGACCAGATTGACACTGGTGTTTTGCAGGGAACACTGAGGTGACCAGATAGATGCTGTGTATTAAGTGTAATATAAGGGTTTGCAGGGAACACTGAGGTGACCAGATAGATGCTGTGTATTAAGTGTAATATAGGGTGACCAGATTGACGCTGGTGTTTTGCAGGGAACACTGAGGTGACCAGATTGATGCTGCAGGCAGGGGCGAAGGTTCATCATATAAATTCAGTCAACAGAACAGCCTCTCAGATGGCAGCCTTTGTCGGTAGGTAGAATTAACACATATCTCTGATTTTCAACTGGATACTTGACTAATTATCATTTCTCACTAACGGTGAAAGTAGGTAAAAGTTTTTGGCAAAGATGTAATGTACTTAGTTATACCTCCATGCCATATGTTCTTGTATGCCATGCTTGTATAGTTCTCTAACTCTGTCTATTTCAGGTCAACATCAGTGTGTTTCAGTCATTAATAACTTCTTCCCCAAAGAAGACATCGATTACTACACTGTGCCACAAGGTGACTATGAGACTTAATTTACACAAAAACCTTCAAATAGACTGTTCAGATACCAGTTTTTGTTTCAAAATGAACAGAAGATCACAATTCATTTAATAAACATTTTGTGCAAACATTAAAGAACTGACATTGACAACAAAACTACAGTATATAGATTGAGTGTGAATTATTTTGCAGGTTTGGAAAAAGAAGCTAAGCTGCCTGCTGCCATTGCTCCCTCTTTACTGACCCTGGTGAACTCTGTCAATATGCACCCAGTAAAGGTGAGACCCATTGCCAAATTCAGTACATATTGGTCTCACTCATACTCAGTAAAAGTGAAACAAATGCCCTTCTTATGTAAACACATTGGTCACCTTTGGTATTCAGAGTTGTCTCCCTTTCACATCACATGATCCACTGATCAGTATGGTGCTTCTTTTGTTATTAGACACACTGTTACTCCTTCCTTCTCACTCTTGTTCATGGTATTCCAAGTTGTTCATTTCATTGTCCTGGGATAATTGATGCTACTACCTACAGGAGCTATTGGTGTGTGTTTGCAGATCACACTGTACGTGAAGGATCACAAGGAGCTCCTGGAAGAGTGGTACAAGGTGACGAAGGTCCTGGACTTGCTGGTGGAGAAGAACATGAAATCCCGGGAAACCAATGATGTGCTGGCACTCAAGCTGCACTACCTGGCCACAGTCATCCGGAACACAGCTAAGGCTGCCCAGGAGAAGGAAGGAGCTGTCGACCTGTGGATCAAGAGGTGAGTAGTTAATCTATCTCCTATGTTGACCTGTAGCACCAAGAGCTGACCTGTTTTTTTTCAGAAATGCATAGTTCTGTGAAATTTATCCAGGTCTTTAGCTTGACAAGTAACCACCAAGCACAGCAGTTGTTCTGGGATTGAAAGGTCAAGTTTATACAGAGAGCAGTAAATATTAGTCATAAGCTATTTTAATTCACTAGCATGAAGTCAAGTTCAAGATGTCTTTCTTCATGTAAGCACACTGTACAAAAATGAACCAACACAACTGTAGAAAGAGGTGCCACAAATAAGTGAGTGAGTGAGTGAGTTTAGTTTTACACCACACTCAGCAATATTCCATCTATATGGCGGCGGTCTGTACATAATCAAGTCTGGACCAGACAATCCAGTGATCAACAGCATGAGCATCGTAATGCGCATTTGTGATACGATGACATGTGTCAAACAAGTCAGCGAGCCTGACCACCCGATCCCGTTAGTCTCTTGTTACAACAAGCATAATCGCCTTTTGTGGCAAGCATGGGTTACTGAAGACCTATTTTCCATACTTTGCAACTTAGTGTATTCTGTGTGAAATGGGAAAATGTTTTCACAGAAACTACTGACGAAGCCCAAGCTTTAAAAGTAGTGCCACAACTCTTTTCAGAGTAAGGGGTGGTGGCGTACATGGGGACAATGACTGAAGCCCATTTCAGGTGTCCCCCACTGGGATATTGCTAGGATATTGCTAAAAGTGGCGTAAAACTGAACTCATGCACTCACTTTTCAGAGTTACTTCCCTTGCTACATCTGTTTTCTTAATCTAAAGCTTACACAGTGATAGACATACTCAATTTTACTCAGTTTTCTGCTTGACATTGTATTCATGCCTAAAGTTATCCCTTCGGCAATTGCGACAGTACTCAGGTCCATATCAAGGGAATCTATCCATAGAAAGTCAGCAATCTTACGCTTTAGAGGCACATTACCTCTTTGAGTGGGGTGATCCCTAGCTTGTCGAAGCGTAGGTTGACCTTGCCGATCGCCGCCATGTTGAATTTCAGCGCTATTGGATTTTGCCGCCTGGTCCTTTTCCAACTTGCTTGTCAGCCCATCGACCCGAGAATGCAGTTCCTGTCGTTTTTCCTGCAACTGCAGGCGACACATTGTCTCTTCTAAAGAAGCAAATTATGTCTCAAGCTCCGACTCTGTCTCGTCCCTCAGCGGCAATGACCCCCGCGTTCCGCTAAACGCTGGAGAATGTCCGGCGTTTTCCAACTGACCTAGGGAACCCCTCAATGCGCTAAAATCTCTGGCCTCTTTGCACCTGCACCCTTGCGTTTTGGCTTCACCTCCCCTTCTGCCATCTTTGTTGGTTAGAAACAAAACTATGCAAATTTCTGTCAAGTGCAAAGCAGTGCAAGCGTGGGCGATTGCAGCGCCGTTTCAAGGGAGCTAACTCTGTTCTACTGTAGATGTTACGTACAGGGTGAAAAGTGTGGTCAAAGGGAGGTAACTCTTGTCCTAACTCAAAATACATTATATGACATAACATACACAGTGATAGACATAGTGTCTGAATCGGGACAACTATTCTCAGAAAAAACCTATGAAGTTCTATCTTTTTCCAGAAAAGGGACCTTTCTTTTGTATTTATTACACCTTTGGTAATTTTTGTTATGCCATGACAACTCGTTTGTGCTTCAGCTTATTGAAGGGTCGCGATGATGATGGGTTCCCCGAGAAGCAGGAACGTTTGATTCGCCAGTCCCTGAAGGAGTTCCCATACGTTGAGTCTCAGTTGTTGCAACAGGTCGTCAGGCAGATTGCCCCTGTCCAGATGGTGAGTCACATGAAACGAATGGCTCAGAGTCAGTATACTCAGAACTTTGTGAAATCCCTGTTGATGTGATAGTTACACTTCATCTGTTGCCAGGGAGATTGTATGAAGTGACTGTTGATGTGATAGCTTCATGACAACTGTTGCCAGGGAGACTGTAAAGTCACTACTGATGGGAGACTGAAGTGTTGATGTTAATAGTTACATTCAAACTGTTGCCAGGGAGACCCGTAAAGTCACTATTGATGTGAGACTGAAGTCACTGTTGATGTTAATAGTTACATGACAACTGTTGCCAGGGAGACTGAAGTGTTGATGTTAATAGTTACATGACAACTGTTGCCAGGGAGACTGAAGTGTTAATGTTAATAGTTACATGCCAACTGTTGCCAGGGAGACTGAAGTGACTGTTGATGTTAATAGTTACATGACAACTGTTGCCAGGGCCAAGGTGTGACAGCCCTGTCCATGTTGATGGCGAGCATCAATGGCCAGCAGTACGGATGGGATGAGGAAACCAGCTGTTCCACGTGTGGGACACAAAACCCGGAGAAGAAGTGCTCGGCTTGTAAAATGGTGAGAGTGATATGAGCAGATTTTAGTTGTAGGCATCACATTAAGTAACTATGAAGACATTATGCATAATGAATGATCAGCTTCCCTTTTCTTTCTTGAATTTGGAATGTGAGTATATTTTGGGGTAGTGTCTGCAACATTTAAGTGAGATCAATATAAACTCATGATAGCACTAAGGAAGTGGACTTTCTGCATTATCATTTTACATCAGAGTTTGTCCATGAACGCAACACCCCACCACTCCCCCATTTTAAATGAGCACTTCCCAAATTTTAACTTGCATTGATGTCAGTAGTCACGATCCAACTGCAATTATTTGATGGTTTTCTTCAGGAAGCACCCTGGATTGCATGTATTTTCTGGCTTTGTGTTTCAGTGATTTAGCCGTCTAATCTTGCACAGCATGTCATTTCACCTGTGCTGTAAGTCATATTGAAATACCTGACAATGTTTTGTGTTGTCACTAGGTGGGTTACTGCAACCAGCAGTGCCAGAAACTACACTGGTTCACACACAAGAAGTTCTGTAAAAAGTTAGCAGGTAAGTCACACATGCTCCTTGTGAAGGATTATGTTATTGTCTTGAGTACTATGCTAATAATTGAAGGACAGGTCACAGGGCACTGATTTTGTGTGACCATGAAGAAATGCCAGTTGTTGATCTTTACCAGTTATTTCATACCCAGTGGATTGGTATGATACTGACATACCACAGGTGTGACATCTGGAAAGGGACATAACTCTGGAGAAGTATACTTAAGAGGGGTTTCATTGTTTTGTGAGGCTACGGTTTCATTGTTGCTCCATATATTGAAACATTGCTTTTGCTGATAATATCATGAATACTTTTGGTCATGGTAAACAATTATTGTGTTTATAAGAACAATATAAAATTCATCATAATTATCTGGGTAGAAGTTGTCTAGTTTTGGTCACAGACTGCTAAACAGCATTTGAATTAAATCTTGTTTGCACCAAGTGTGCTGCATGAGTCGTGGCACGTCAGAAAATGATTGCCTTGTTTCTTGCAGAAGAGTTTGTGAGACGAGAGGAAGTGAGGAAGCAGCGAGAAGCAGAAGAAAAGAGACAGCAGGAGGAAGCACAGAAGAAGAAAGCAGAAGAACAGAAAAAGGAGGAAGAGGGTAAAGAGAGGGAGAGGCAGGTTGATGAACTGCACGCGAGAATGAAAGAGGTTGGCGTGGGAGATCTTATAGGTGAGGGTGTTTATAGTTCCCCTGAATGGGATTTGATGTCTTTGTACTCTCGTGGGATATGATAATACTAATTCCAAGGAAAGAACAAAGATTTAAAGATCATTACTGTTTATTAAGGCATCACTTTCAAACTATTCACACTGAGAAAGTTGTTAGAGGTCGATATATTTCTAGCATGTTGAAGAAATTAACAATTTAGTGTATGTTAAAATCAACAGTTATGAAGCCAAACTTATTTACTGTTTCAGAATCACAAGACTCTGAGACAAAGACCGATTCCAATAAGAAAGATGAAGAGAATGAGAGTGAGAGTGAAAAGACTCTATCATCTGTCACAGAAAATGGCAAGATGGCAGTAACAGTAGACAGTAACCATGCGCCCCAGCCAGACTTGGGCAGTGTAGCAAGCTGATCGCAGTCTCAACAGCAAGAATTTTTGTCTCGGGAGCCAAATCAGCAATCCAGGTCTTCTGGTCGAAAATGACTATTAAGTTTAGCTTGTGAGCCTCATACACCTTTATGCACACCCGTCATTGTGTAATGTAGCAGCAAGGATTAGGTTTCTAATGTGTGCTCAGGGTACAGTTTCATCTTTTTCCACCACTTGCCCCAGGTGCAACCAAGTGGATTAGTCAGGTTGCTCCATCTAAATATTACCTGTACCATCTTATTGTCAATGCTATCGCTGTCACTGACAAGACGATTCTTTATCAGCAAAGTGAGATGAATATTCATAACCAGCCTCACTTTCCAGAAAGGCTTACATTACTCCATATCTGAAATGATGTCTTGATAGATTGTTGCCTTTTAACTGATATTTTCATTCATAAATTTAATTTCCTTTCCGCTTGACAAAATGAACTTGTCCACCATTACAAATAGTCACATCTGGCCTTACATAAAACATCACAAAATTGTGTATGTGATGCGGGCTACCTAACCGATTAATGAGTATGAAAACAGACATTTTGGTAATTGATTCGTCCGATACACACGAATGGAAAAGACATATTTAATGCTGAAATTTGCACCAATAAAGCTGCTGCCATGCACTTGTGGTAGAAAAGTTTACCTGTACTTGGTGCAACCTGACAATAAAAGCTACCTGCACTGGTGCAGCCTGGATGTAATGAAATTGGTCCCTGGTGCTACCCGTCACCAGTGCATTAGTGGTTCAATACACAACCTTGATGATGACTTGCTGCTCACCCATTTCATGGACAGAAGTCATCATTAGCTCAAACACCCTCTATTGGTTCATGTGTCACTGTGTTTACTTCTTTGTCCTGTCAAGAATTGGATGAGCCGTGGCCCAGATTTCATACAGAATTATGTATTTCTAAAAGAGGAAATGTATGGGCCATGGACTGAGACAGGACATGATCAGGATGTCAATAAGGAAACCAAAAATG
The DNA here is from genome assembly GCA_008038995.1 of Haliotis laevigata. NCBI lineage: Eukaryota > Metazoa > Mollusca > Gastropoda > Lepetellida > Haliotidae > Haliotis > Haliotis laevigata. The sequence goes on from VKKT01000097.1 coordinate 177,431, forward strand.
TTCTGATTTGATGTGAAAATATCTCAATAGGTTTTCCTTGAGAATAATTTCATCATTGTACTTGAAGATAAATGTATTCATCAAAGGTGTGACGTAAGCTAAAATACATCTATCTCAACCTTATTGCAGAATACATTTTAGTTGTTCCTGCAACTACTCAACACTTAAAAGAACAGACATGACGTTAGACATTATGAATGTATTGCCCTTCATGTTGTAACTGGGTACTTGGCAGCCGATAATGGTGTCATTGTAATCAACCTCCACAGAATTGTCCTCAAGGCCCAACACTAGAAGTTTGTGCTGAAGATATGCTTTTGGATGTCATCAACACCTGTCTGCAGAATTCTTCACGGTCCATCTCGGTGACAGTCTACAAGGGGTCTACCTCTCTGGGGATCTTCACTGTCCATCTCAGTGACTGTCTTGGAGTTTATCCCTCTGGTGATCTTGACGGTCGATGATGGTCTTGGGGTCTATCCCTCTGGTGATCTTCATGGTCCATTGTGGTGATGGTCTTGGGGTCTATCCCTCTAGTGATCTTCACTGTCCATCATGGTGATGGTCTTGGGGTCTATCCMTCTGGTGATCTTCACGGTCCATCAGGGTGATGGTTTTGGGGTCTGTCCCTCTGGTGATCCTCACGGTCCATCATGGTGATGGTCTTGGGGTCTATCCCTCTGGTGATCTTCATGGTCCATCAGGGTGATGGTCTTGGGGTCTATCCCTCTGGTGATCTTCATGGTCCATCATGGTGATGGTCTTGGGGTCTATCCCTCTGGTGATCTTCACGGTCCATCAGGGTGATGGTCTTGGGGTCTATCCCTCTGGTGATCTTCATGGTCCATCATGGTGATGGTCTTGGGGTCCATCCCTCTGTTGATTTTAACTGTCCATCATGGTGATGGTCTTGGGGTCCATCCCTCTGGTGATCTTCACGGTCCATCTCAGTGACAGTGTTGAGGTGTATCCCTCTGGCAATCTTCACAGTCCATCTCAGTGATGCTCTTGTGCTTTATCCCTCAGGTGATCTTCAATCTTTTCTTTTTCTAATTGACATTGTATGTGGAATCAACCAGCAAATGTTACATCGTTGTGTTCATTGTTTTGTATAGCTGTGAAGTTTTTCTTAATGACACATGGTAAACACCTTCATTGTTGTTTTTGTGACTTGCATTTAAGATTGTTGTGCCATAACCATGGCAAATGTAACTGTACTGCTATTACCCTTGTCAGTAAACTACTATTAGCCATGACAGTTGTCTGGTGTTAAATCAGACATTATTGCTTTTCAACTCACCAATGAAATGCTTTCTTATCCATTACATTCTCACTGTCAGCGCATGTGTTCAAGAGAATCTCACCTTGATATACTGTTAAAGCAAATGACTAATATTGCTGTGGAGGTTCCTTCGTCTTACGTGGAAAGCTGTATTCCTGTTGGGACACTAGGGTAGGCCTGTCTTAATGCGTGGTTCATCAAGTACTATGTAGGACAGTGCCCCACACTGACAGCTTGTCAAGCATTTTCTTGTGATGGTCAACCAAGAGCAGTTTAGACTAATTGTTTTGGTTCCTCGTTAGGTGTTGTATCTTTGTCCATTTTGTAATGGAGAACTCATTGTGTGTTTGTTCAATAAAACATGAGTTACTTTTATATCAGTTGATCAGTCTTCTTTCATGAATGAATGTGCATTCTGTATGGATTTGGGATTAAGTTAACAAAGAGCTGACATCCATATGACACCTGTGGCATGAAGGAGGGGGTGTCATACACTGGACACCTGGCATACAGAGGAGGGTGTTACATACTGGACACATGTCATGTAGGAGAGTGTGACATACACTGGACATGTTAATCAGGATGTAGTGTCTTACACTGGACACATGTCATGCTGACTCCACCACACACCTGTGGCATGCAGGTGAGGGTTTCATACACTTGATATTTGTAATGAGTGAGTGAGTGAGTTTAGTTTTATGCTGCACTCAGCAATATTCCAGTTATATGTCAGTGGTGTGTAAATACATGTAGTCTGGACCGGATAATCCAGTGATCAACAGCAAGAGCATCAACCTATGATGACGTGTCAAACAAGTCAGTGAGGCTGACAACCCAATCCGGTTAGTTTCCCCTTACAACTAGCATGGGTTACTGAAGATCAGTTCTAACCTGGATCTTCACGGGTCTGTCATGCAAGAGAGGAAGATATGTACATGTATATATACACTGGACAACTGTCATGGAGCAGTGGCTGGGTGTCATACCGTGGACACCTGCAGATACTGATGTGTTTTAGATAAGTGACTTGTGAAGGCCGTCTGGGATATAGAAGGGACTGTTCTTAATTTATGGCTGTGTGTGCGCGTGTGCGTGATAATGATTTTTATGGTTTAACATGGACAATATGAATGACCCCCCACTAAAATTTATGTACAAAGTAAGTGATCCCCTGCATGTCATGTACAACATCAATGACTGACTACCTCTCTCCCCCTTTCCATATTTTTAGCATTATTTTAAAATATTTTTTTTGTCCAATTGCTGACCCCCCTCGTAAATGTGTACAAACTTGATGACCTCCCCAAAACAAAATGGGTGAAACAGCTAATTAAAATCAACATCACCATCCCCCGTTTACAAATTATTAAATATTTGTAAACAAACATTGGTGGACGGACAAATCATTTTGTTTCAGTCAGCGAAAGAACAAGAATACATGTGTACATTCTCAAAAGAGAGAAAGCACAGGTCATCGTTTAAAATACATAAACATGACAAACATATTGGGAAGCTTTCAATGACATACAAAAACGTCGCAAAGAGAACACTGAACGTACCTGTGTACAGCGAGAATGTACGAATATGTACATCAAACTACATGCCTGCGATACAATAACGGGGGAGTATTGCATATTGTAATTAAATCATTCCTTCGTCATATACAATATTGTTTACTGCATATCTGCAAAGAAAGGTTGATTTCCAAACTTTAGTCGATCTGTCGGCTTGGAAACGTGTCAATGTTTACTAAATGAAATGTTATCGTCTGCTCACGCGGGAAACTACCAACTCCACCCTGACTCGTGTGTCTAAGCCAATCAAAATATAGCGTTCGTGGCCTAACTCCTCCTGTTGATCCCGTTCAACTTTCTATGACCTTTAAACTATCGTAAACCAACCAATCAAAGAAACGAACATGCGTTCTCCACGCCGAATCGCGCGGGAAATGGAACATTTGCCATTCAGAAACAACAACAGACTGAAAGATATCATCGCGGCCATAAATGGGTCTTAATCGGAAATAATTTGAAGAAAGTTTAACTGACAGTACGCTGAGCACATATTTTGACGATGGAAAACTTTCAGAAAATTGAGAAGATTGGTGAAGGAACATATGGAGTGGTATACAAAGCGAGAGACAAAATCAACAACCGGCTTGTGGCCTTGAAGAAGATACGCTTGGATGCGTAAGATATTACTTGTTTTTGGTGTCATTAGTGACATATTAGATATTATAACATTTCGATGTTTGTGAATGATCATGATGCAACTTGCAAGTATGTATGCGATGATTGGTTTGCTGTGCATGTAGAAATGTCGGAAAGCGATTGTCACTTTCGTTGACAGACGACAGAATATTGTTAATTCGTCTGAATGACTACCGCATTCACAGACCTAGACGGAAACACAGACAGTTAGATTTCAATGCTGTCAGATCCCATATGACAGTTGAATGATTTTCTCAAGTTACTTTATCAAAGATTTATTCTCTCTGTAAATGTCTTGTCAAGTAAATAGTTATAGAACGATCAATATCAAAGGAACTTTTCACTAACATTTTGACATTATGTGTTATTTTGCTTGAAAATGTCCATGGTCTTTACTGTTTAACCCAAATGACAAACTCATGACTGGATATAGTTTTAGCTCTGGATATGGTTTTAGTTCCAAGGATCTCTCCATGGCATGTAATGTCACATAAATCATGTAGATGTATGGTGATTGATGATCTTGTTGTATCTTTAGTGAATCAGAGGGTGTTCCAAGCACAGCTATCCGAGAAATTTCCTTGCTGAAGGAACTGGATCATCCAAATGTAGTGAGGTAGATATGTTTTCTCGCGACGCTTCAAATCGCAGGATGCTCATCCTTGACACTAATTTGAATGTGAATGTTACAAGATGTACTGGTTAGCGACCAGTTATCGCCAACACCTGGCTGAGGCGCTCGCTCAGAGAGCTTGACATGTACTTCTGTCGTATTTCACATATTGACACATCACAAAAGCAATAGGCTACAAGAGTTAAAATCAAGCTCTCTGCGCAAGCACACCTGGGTCGCGGCGATAACTGGTCGCTAGCCAGTTGTCATATATAAGATATAGGTGGCACATGCAGTCAAACACTGTGATGTTGAACTTTGACATGTCAAACATTGGGTTTACTTGCAGTAAAAGCTTGGTGCCTGCATATTCTTTCTTTGTTTATTATTTTTGGGTATTTTGAACCTTGAATTATTTTCACAGGTCCCTCCTACTTTGATAAAACAGTTTGACTGTAGTTAAATAAGGATGAGTCTTCGATGACTTGATGCAGCTTCAATTACTTTTTGTTTTCCAGGTTGTTGGATGTTGTCCACAGTGAGATGAAGCTTTACTTGGTGTTTGAGTATTTAAATCAAGATTTGAAGAAATACATGGACTGTGCCCCACCAGCAGGCTTAGCACCAGCTCTAGTCCAGGTATTGATGTAAATTAGAATCGTCGAAATTTAAGGATTTTAGTCTAGGGGCATTTGGGGTGTGTGTGTGTGTGTGTGTGTGTGTGTGTGTGTGTTATTGACCCCCAAAAGATTCAATTGACCATCCATGTGTGAGCAATATGGATCCCTTGGTCCTTTATCCCCAAATCTGACCAATCACCTTTATCAATAGTGGCTTCTGTTACTGCTCATGATAAATACTGTATTGACACATTGTGAGGATGAAAGCTAGACAAATATGGATTGATTGCAGATTACAACCATATCAAATATGCCAGCAGACCTTACAGTGGGCTCACTTGGTTAAATGTTACAGTTCTTTATCTGTTCAATCTCAGAAATGTTCTAAAGATAATTATACTTCTGTTTATCTGAAGCACTGCTAGTCATTATTCCATCTTTGTTCTTGTGATAGATATGATCGTCAGGATAGATGTTCTTTGGATAAGATTTACAAAGTAGGATAAGCACCCTTTTAAACACATAAAGGATCAGCACAGATTTAGGTTCAAGCAAATGGGTATACCAGTTTCAGGATGTTTTCATTGGAATGGGAATCAGACTTTGTTAATTTCACCAGTTTGCACTGATAAAGATAAAATGTGTCAGGTAGTATTAATTTAGATTTTTTTGAGAAAGCAGTTTCTAATATTGGAACATGAACAAGCTTATTGGCCAATGTGATATATGAAATGTGTATGAGTACAATATGTTGTATCACAAGCTTAAAAAATATATATGGCTTTTTTCTCATTTTGGCAGTATTTGTTGATTAGATTATGTCATTAGTCAAAACTTGGGGCAAATAGAGATGTGAGATGTTTGTAAATATTAGATACCAAGAACGATTCAAATTCTTCGGCCTCTGTAAAGTGATATATTCCTATAAGTCCAAATATGGCTGCTATTCAACCTGATCCTTTGTGTTGTGATGTTTTGTACACTTGCTACCATGGTTACAGAGTTACCTGTATCAGCTGCTGCAAGGAATCGGCTACTGCCACTCCCACCGAGTCCTGCACAGAGATTTGAAACCACAGAACCTCCTCATTGATACAGAGGGAAACATCAAACTAGCCGACTTTGGTCTAGCCCGTGCCTTCGGTGTGCCAGTGCGAACTTACACACATGAGGTAAATCAGTTGTGTCTGTATGTTGATTGGTTAGTAGGGGTGGGCATTGCATATTCATATTGCGATATATTGCGATGCAAAAGCATGACTTACAGTGTGAAAAACGGAAATACCCGGAGATTTCCGAGTGTTATGAAGTTTTTGGAACGCATGTCGAAAATACCGGTTTTCGATCAGCGTATCGCAATACGTATCGTTTCCATGCCTGAGCTGGTAAACCGGATATATCACACAGCCCGGTTTGGTAGGGTTGAAAGAGACGGGGCTATATAGCATGTAGAGGATGTTTATTCTGTGTTACATTACACAGTGACGGCAATTTTCCCCGGAGTTCCGCTAAGTTTGTTTCAAATTGATCAATTCTGTGAATCTTCTAAATCTGTTGAATCCCCATCACCCCCCAAATTTGATGACATAATATTAAGTTTTCAGCCGAAAATTGATTTTCCTGTTGCCATCCTTGATTACAGCATTCGATATCCAGGTATTCTGCCTTCACTGTTGCTCTAACTAGTTTGTCAAAATGTGCCAAATGGTTGCAAAAACATTAATGGAAATTTTGTAGGAAAAAGGAAGTAAGCTACAGATTTTATTTCCTCCATTTTAGTAAGCTTTGACATATTATCTTTTAATTCTTAAGATGTAATATTCAAACGTAATATCATTAACCAAAGAATTCATGAAATATGTACAATTCAACCAGTTTCTACATATATTGTGTTATGGCTTATACCGCCACCAGTGTTACTGTATGGAGGTACAAATCATATGGCAAGACTATTCCAGTGTTAACGAATGGTGTTTCAAGGTAACAGGACATTGGGTCCTGCAAGTTTCAGATGTCTGTCTGACCCATTGAAAATTCACAGGACGACCCATAGAATAAAAATAATCATACATTTCAGATATAACATTTCTTATAACTGGCACTGAAATTATTAACAAACACACGATATATAAACAGCAAACAAGTGTCACATGTCAGATATTACAACTTAAGTCAAAGTCATTGTGAAATATACAGTCAGACACTGGGGCTGRTGGGTTGTAGACTTCTATCGGACCGTTGGCAAATCTGCCGGATTTGTCAGAGGGTCAGACACTATTCGTGAACACTGCTATTCTATACTATGCTATGGCAAGACTATTTTGAGATATCATGAAAAATGATGGATCAAGGTCTGTTATAATCTGACCTAGTGACAATGATATCTATTGCTTGCATTGCCCATGACACTCCTTTGTGAGGGGATCATATATTTCTGATACATTCCTTATGTAGAGATTATCACTTACTTGAGCCATACGCATGATTAGTTTTCACATCTTTAAGAACTTCTGTATGTTGACTTTTGTTTTAAGCTGTATCAGATAGTGGGAAACATTGATGGTGTACCTTGCACTATCAGTTGGACTACCTAGCCTTGAGAGTATGAGATTATTTGCTTTTGATATGCTTCACTGATGATTATTGTTTCAACAGGTGGTCACGCTGTGGTATCGAGCCCCTGAAATCCTTCTTGGTAGCAGATTCTATTCAACCCCAGTTGATGTATGGAGTCTGGGCTGTATCTTCGCTGAAATGGTACACTCAATCACTCAGCTCTTGTGACAGTTCCTGTTCAATAACAAGGGGAAAATTCTTATATTCATGTCATTGATAACAAATAGACAAACAAATTATGTACAACATTACGTTAAGACAGTTTTATAATAATATATGAGCTGCTGATGTCATGTTAAGAAGCAGCATTATAGCTGGTGATGTATAGATGATAATTGACCTGTGCCTTGAGGGAGAGGGCCTCGAGGAAGCAACATAGGTTCAGTCTGCTGTTATAGGCTGGATACTAATATCTGTTAAAGGTCACATGCAACGTAAAACACAACTTTGCAGATTCTGATACCTTTCGGTATGGACTTAACGAAACAAATCATAAAAAATGCAAATTCAACTTATAAAGTTGAAAAATAACGCGATGAAAAA
>VKKT01000097.1:186127-198389 GCA_008038995.1 Haliotis laevigata
AACCAGCAATGTATATTATATGTCATGAATAAGTGACAATTGTGTTTTAATTATGTTTGATTTTTTGGTTGCATGTGACCTTTAACCTACTTGTCTTTTGTTTGTATAGATCACTCGGAGAGCGCTGTTCCCTGGGGATTCAGAAATTGATCAACTTTTTCGTGTTTTTCGTACATTAGGTGAGTTTGCTCAGCTGGTCAGAGACCAGTAATCTCATGCTTATGTATATCCTGGCATCTCTCATATATTAGATATTTGTTCAAATATCTTTGTATGCTTCTTCGGGGCGGTGGGGTAGCCTAATGGATAAAGCGTTGGCTCGTCACGCCGAAGACCCGGGTTCGAATCCCCAGATGGGTACAGTGTGTGAAGCCCATTTCTTGTGTCCCCCACCGTGATGTTGCTGGAATATTGCTAAAAGCGGCGTAAAACCAAAACTCAGTCAGTCAGTTGTATGCTTCATCAACGTGAATGACATTGGATTTCAGTCTGCTTTTCAAATTCCAAAACTTCATGTACTTTCTTACTGAAATGATCTTTGTCTAGTGATTTTACTGAGAACAGATAACATAAGATTATGTTTTTATCAACTTTTCATGGGGCATTCTTTTTGATGATCACCAAATGTGTTGAACATCTCAAGGACATTTTATATGACAAATCAGCTTCTTAGTAAGAGGAGAATCAATTTGAAACAAGCAAGGAAGGATAACAATATATGGAATATAGGATGAAATAATTTCTTTATTATAGTAGGAGCAAGGTTTCTAAAAAACAAGAAATGTCTCACCTACTGTAATAAAGAAGTTGTTATCCATGTATTGTTTCCCTTCCTTAATGATCCAACTTCTAAATGCTTCTCAAAGACATTTGAAACACCAATTGATTTCCTCTCTTCAGGAACCCCTGATGAGACAGTCTGGCCAGGAGTCACACAGCTTCCAGATTTCAAGTCCTCATTTCCAAAATGGGCTCATCGGAACGTTGGGTCTGTTGTTCCAAATTTGGGTGCTGAAGGAACTGATTTGCTGGCAGTAAGTAAAAAGACACTCCTTAATCATTTCTTACAGTAGTTGTGACAGTAAAACAGGCTGAATGTGACATGATTTGTGAATGTGGATCAATAATCTCTTTAATGCCCTCTGCTGTTCTGTTTCAGCAAATGCTGTGTTATGAACCAAGCAAACGAATTTCTGCTAAGACAGCTCTGCACCATCCATACTTCATGGGAGTTGCAAGACAGAAGCCGGCATCCATGATTAACTGAACATAATCCATTACCGAACATATGTTTACAGCTAAGTCTTCATATTGCATGCAAAACAGAATGATTAATCAGTTGAGACAATGAATAATGTTTATAAGGCTAATACTGACTTAACTTCAAATGTCAAGGCTTTTGAGAACCCTGTATGCTGGTAAGAGCATTTTCTGTTTATATACATGTCCTAATACCAATATGCTATGTGGCTTTATTTATTTTACAACTATTGGATATGTAACTAAGTTCAGAAATGATGCTTCTGTAGCTTGTGGGTATGAGAGGTTTCGGTAGGTGGTGCTGGAGTTTTCTTGCAAGATTTTATGTGCTACTATTTATTTTGGGCTAAAATGCTTCTTACCAAAACACAATTTCAATGTGAACCATATGGTTTTGTATCATTTAAGATATGTTCTTTTTTAGTTGGGCATTCATTACACTATATTTTCGTTGTTTTTTGTGAGAGTTAATAGCTTGCAAAAGAAATTGTAAAACATTTGTCTACATGCCCCCTCCACCATCCATAAACATCCCATATGCATAGTTCAGTGTATGACAAAGATGATTTCTCAGTAGAACATTACTTTTCCTAAGTTGTCTGAATGAAGTCATCAATGATTGTCACGAGATATGGACTCCTTTATCCAGTTCTTTTGGAACTTGTGTAATCATACGTAATTTATTACTGAAATATAGTGCAGGTAAGTTAAAGTAATTTTTCAATCATCTTTTAGTGCTAATCATTTGCACAGAGAACACTAGTGGAAGTATTGATGTCGACCTCAGGTGGTGTAGTTACTCTGTATCAGCTGAGTATGAGTGAATGAGTTGAGCTTTGAACAGTATTTCAGCTACACCATGTTGTGTCAGCCTGAAGTGATGCAGGTTACTGATTTGATGAAACATGGTATCATTTTAACAAACTTAAAACAAGCATAGGGCAAACTCGTATTTAAACCTACAGTCATAGGTTTCTGGTACCCTCAAGGGAAACACCCTAAGAATTGTGACACCATAGATGAATGGGCCATCTGTTCCCCCATCTGCTGATGAGTGTCATGTCAGTTGAGCATGTTGAATCTTGGTCTCGCAGGAGAGGAAATGCATATTTTTAGACACTACTGTACACTATTTATGGAGGCTGAGAAACAACATGCTCTGCTGTGGTGACAGTAACATGTTTATGTTGTGCAATACATTATGTTGTAGAAGGTGCTGACTTTAGATGTACATTAGTGTTGTATCGTGATACTCAAGGTACAAGGCTGTAATATTTTATGTAAAAATGACCTCATTCAACAAAGAGCCTTGCACGCGGGGGCCTAGATTTTCGAAGCTTTCTTAGAACTAAGATTATCGTTAGTTAATGTTAATGCATGGCACTTAAGACTATCTTAGGGCTAAGAGAGCTTCAAAAATCTAGGCCCAGTTCTTAAGTTTTACTGAATCTGTCACAGGACTAAAACAGTTGTTGCAAACTGCCCTTTTAATATTCTTTGGTTTGTGTCATGTTTACCTCAAATATTCCATATTAAAATACGGTAAATATGTTGTGACCATGGATTGATGTGTTGGGACTAGGGCAGAGAGCAGTGTCAGTGGGAGTTGTGACGGTCAACACGAACCAGTCAGCACCTGTCGCTTGTCATGTTGTGAGTGGGTTTTACACTCATCAAATTAAAGGTTTTTAGAATTCTTTTTCATATTTTAGTAAGATGTGTGTTTGATTTTTGTGGCTGTACTAATTGAACATTTCATGATTATTGCAGATTAACTTGATTTTGTGTAAAGGAAATCCAGGTGTTCTGATGGATAGGGTGTCAGACCAGGTTACAATGAAGGTAGACTAGTTCACACCATATTGGTTTTGAAACTATGTGTTGTATATCTTTTGCTTACCAGTGTTTACTGCTTTGTGTTTTTGCTTGCCTTTTTCATTGGTTACAAAAAAGGTTATTTCATATACATATGAAGATACTGCAGATATCAGTGTATGAAATAAGGCCCGACCGACCGCCTGAGACAGGCTAGATTTCTGTCGGTCTACATTTATAGCAAGCCAGTCAGATAATTTTTTTAGATGTTCCATACATTTGAGTAAATTCATCTTATCTTGGTGTCTGGTCTGGTTAAATCCATTTTGGGCTGGTAACATGTTGAAGTTACCAGCCCTGATGTCTGGCTGGGTTTTTGGCTTATTTCATACACTGCAGATATAGACCTTGTTTCCTGTGGACCTGAGAATCACCTGTGTAAACCCGGTATGAAGAAAGACACATTTGATATTGTGAAGTCAATAATTGTGTATAATAGAAATCACAAGTGCTAATTATCATGCTAATCATTGTAATTAATAAGAAAAGCGAAATATTAGTTTTTGGTGCAAATGGCATGTGCTGTAGGCAAGTGTAGCTGTTTTACAGGATGTGTTTTATGTATATATATATATTCTTTTTATGCCTAGTCCTATGGAAGCATTTCTTCATTGCATGGTTGTATTTTAGGTTTTGATCTACTTGGTTTTAACATGCTTTTGTCAGGTTCATCATGTAGAAATTCTCAGAAATGGTGAGAAAAAAGTTTGCTTTTTGATAGATTAGTGATGCATCCATTCGTAAAAACCTGGGTTCCTTTGCCTAATGCACCTGTAGCACCAACACTGTAGTAAGTGTGAAGTACTGAAAATTGGATAGTCACAGGATAGCGATAGCACTACTGTTGCTTTAGGAAACCGGACCCAGTTTGCGTATGACTTGAAATCAGAAGATTATTAATTCATTTGATTGTTTGGAACTCCAGCTTATTTGTTGCTGTGACATTTTCAGAGCTGAGCTGGTTTTAAATAGTTAAGATTTATCTGTAGATGTTCCTTATTTTCATTATGGAATCTTCTTTCTAACAGCAATACTTGCAATAAGAGTGTCCTACAATGCTGTGAGAGCGTAGCCTTTGTTGGCAGCCATACTTTCCTGTCTGATCCAGCCTTGTGTTCTCTATTTGAACCTGTTATTTGATGACATTTTAATTGTTCTTTCGAGTACACTGTTGCCAGCTAGGCTGAGGGTGATCAGTATGTAAATTATTCATTTTATTCATGTTACATTTAATCCTTACCTGTAGATTCAGGAAATTTAATTATTTTAATAAATATCATGCAAATTATAACTTTCTATTGTGTTGTGTTGTATTGAAGAGCAAAACCTTTGATCATGTCAAGAGAGGTCCATTGAATATCGGTGCTCATGATGTCAATCACTGGATTGCCTCGATTACATACAGACTGGTGTGGTAAAGCCGGAATATTGCTGCCTTAAAGACCAACAAAGCAAATACACCATTTCGTGAATTGACATTTATTTTTAATTTCAAAGATGTACATAAGGATGTGTTTACATTTACATATGTATATTAAGACTTTACTGTTCATTGCCATTTTTATCAGCAAGTAAACAGGTATGAATTCCCTGAGACTGCTTTTAAAGATAGAGTTATGATGCAAGGGAGTTGCATTCTCGTTCATCGGCAGCCTCTGTCACTTTCACCGTATCAGTCATTGACTGCGACGTCTTTTCTGCCTTACGCCGTTTCTTGTTTGCTCTCCTCTGCCGCTTCACTTTCTGCTCACCTTCGAACTGAGAGACGTAACATGTCAGCAGCTGGATTCAAGGGTAAGGATCATGGAAATGTCCCGAGTACCCACGTACATCTCTTATACTGTCTCAGTTCTGCTTTCGAACTGACAAATTGCATGCGGGTTAACTGCAAAGGGGCCGACCATGTCTGTGCATGTGCGCCCAGGATGCATATCATATTTTCGGAATATTATCTCTGCTAGTGATTGGTTGTCAGATTGGTGACCCTCGACTGATTCTTTCCCATATTAAAATACCAGTCAGTAATTCAAGACAACCTGTGTTGATATTTTGGCCTCAGATCACTTATCTCCGATTGTATTTTTAACACTCTGTGTCTTACATTATCAACTGACCAGCAAAAAAAGGTAAACATCGGAATTAGATCAATATTATTTTCACACACATTTTTATCCCCCTGCATGTAATGTGGGGGGATATAGTCGACGCCTCGTCCGTCCGTAATCATTTTGTTTCCAGAGCATAACTCAAAAAACGTTCAATATTTTTCAACCGAAATTGGTAGATATATCAAACAGAGCCTCTTGCTATTTAAGGATGTTTGTCATTTTTATTTTTCTCGGTTTGCATGGAAACATTTTGGACTTAGTCTTAAAGGAGGGGTGGGCTACGTTTCCGGAGCATAACTCAAAAACCGTTAAATATTATTCAACAAAACTTGGAAGATATATCAAACAGATCCTTAAGTGGTACCTTTTGCTATTGCAGATTTTTGGCATTTTTATTTTTCCCGGTTTCCATGGAAACGATTCTGACTTAGTCCCAAAAGGGAGGGGTGGGCTTTGTTTCCGGAGCATAACTCAAGAACCGTGCAATATTTTTCAACAAAACTTGGCAGATATATCAAACAGAACCTTAAGTGGTGMCTTTTGCTATTAGCAGATTTTTGGCATTTATTGTTTTCTCGGTTTCCAAATGATTCGGACTTTGTCCCAAAAGGAAGGGTTGGGCTTCGTTTCCAGAGCACAACTCGAAAACTTCTTTATCTTTCAGCAAAATTTGGCAGATATATGAGACAGATCTTGAAGTGGTGCCTTTTGCTATTTACAGATTTTTGTCATTTATATTTTTTTTTGGTTTCCATGGAAAAGATTTGGACTTAGTCTAAAAAGACATCAAGCTGGACTTTAAGTAACTGTCAGATGATTTGTTCTTTCAAATATGTGGGGGCCGGGGGGATATGTCATCTTCTGATGACTCTTGTTATTTATCTTGAAATGTCTAGAGCAACGATTCTCTAGACCCAGCCAACGTGTGGATGGCTTTAGGTCCGTGCATTTAGAAGATTATTTTCACGCTGTAAAAACAGGTGACAGGACTGACAATACTCTGACTCCACTTTTTGCCTTATCCGTGTCGTTCCCCACACCTGTCGCCCACAGAACACCGTTTGGACCACTTGGATATCTCAGGAAGTGATGACACCGCCGAAACACTGACTGAGCTGAAATTAGCCTCAGACGTGTGGAACCGGATGCCAAATCCCGCCTGACATCATCTCCGTGTCATGGAGGATTTGGCTGCATGACAACCCAGGGAGGTCACATGCACCATTCTGAAATTGTATACGGCTGCTTTCAAGAACGTCTTCCATTGTGGTTTCACAAAGATATTGAACATGTAAGGTCTTTCTCTGACCCAATGATTAATTTCCTATAAATGATCAAACCTATGCAGACTTGGTGACCCCAGCTCAATAATCAGATTCTATTTTTTTATCAATGTATACCGAATAATCAATTACGTCATGAAGTAGTGTGACGTGATTGTATGGTTTGTGCTGAATTCTCAAGTTGTACTGGTTCTGTCGGATCATCGTCTTGTCATCAACGGATGGCTTATACAATACACAATAGTTTGGTGTGTGACTTCTTGCCGGCTAATTCCGATACTACTTTCTTTAGCTAGTCAGTTTATATGTCCAGTTAACTATACTGAGTCAAACAAGAAACTTCACAATCATATATTAGATAATACATAAAAGAAAGGACACAAGAATGTGGTATAGTGGTTATCATTTATTTGTTCAGGTCGATAGGATAAAGTGAGAATAATCACAATGCCAATAGTCAGTTCCATGTGGTAGTCACAAGAAATTAAATCTGATGTTTCAAACGTTCAGTAGCGTGTGTGGCCACCCCGTGCGTTCACAACTGCCAAGCAACGCCTCCTCATGGACTGTCTGATGGGTGTACACACATTATTGGGGAGTCGGTGCCATTGTTCCTGCAAAGCAGCACCAAGATCCTGCAAATTCTGTGGTCGGTTCCTGAGAGTGCACAGATCTTTACCATGAGCATCCCAGATGTGCTCGATTGGATTGAGATAAGGTGATAAGAAAGTTGATTCCTGCGTTCTGCAGGTAATTTCTGGTCAAGTTGGCTCTATGGGGTCTGCCAAAGTACAGACCTGGACCATGTGCTGCCATGAATGGATAAGTTCGGGGGCTAGCAACTGGTCGCATTACTGCAGCATTAAGCTTCCTACGAATAACCAGAAGTCTGGAACGGGCAATCACACAGAATGCACCGTCGCCTCCACACTCTCATCCTGCCATCAGCGAATCTGAGGGTAAATCTTGATTCTGAAGACAACTCGATTCCAGTCTCTCTGAGTCCATCGGAGTTGTCGTCTATGTAATGGCGTCAAAATGGTTCCGCGATATGGTCGTCGAACACGAAGGTGAACAGCTCGCAGCTGGTTTCGGATGGTTTGAGACGACTATCGACCCCCTAGAAGCTCGTTTTTGGTTCCTGTACCAGTCAAAAAACGATTAAGGAGGTGACGTAACACAATTTGACGGTCCTCCGTCTGTGACGTCACCAGGGTCGTAGGGAGCACAGGGGGCAGTGGGGCAGCTGCACCCTAGAATTTTTTTACAGAATAATTTTTGTGCATCGAACTATTGATATAACACTGTTTTAACGTGGATGGTGGCGCCCCACCACACGTGGTCGACATGGCCTAAGGCGATGAGCAGTGGTGCCAGATTGTTCAGTCGAGTCTGTAAATCATGAACAGTCGGACAGCTGCACCCTATTGTTCTTGCAACGTCACCTATTACTGACGTTCCCGCTTCCAGCATGCTAACGGCAGGCACGTTCACGCTGCACATTAATTCGAGAGGCGCGGCGTAAGAATTGTCTGTCCTTGTTCGTGCTCTAAAGTGACTTTTCACTTTGTACAGTTGATGGGAACATGTGCCATCGAATGCACGTGCATTGATAAGATCACGTGACCAGTGGCACGTACAAAACACGTTTTAGCACTATTGTGGGGTGCACGAGTGAGTGAATTTAGTCTTACGCCGCACTCAGCAATATTCCAGCTATATGGTGGCGATCTGTACAAAATGGAGTCTGGACCAGACAATCCAGTGATCAACAGCATGAGCATCGATCTACGCAAGTGGGAACCGATGACATGTGTCAATCAAGTCAGCGAGCCTCGCTACCCGATCTCGTTAGTCGCCTCTTACGGCAAGCATGGGTTACTGAAGATCAATATTCTAACCCGGATCTTCACGGGTTGTGGGGTGCACGATGCCTGGATTGACTTCAATGTGCTGTGGTGACTTTTTTTCTTGAGTCGATACTTGGTGATTAATATTATGATACCCGAAAACTGTCTTATATAACAATTCATATTTCTATTTACAAATGTTAATTGTGAAGTTTATTATTTTGACTCAGTATAGTTTCCTTATACATATGAAACAATACAAATCAAGAACATACCCTCGCCTCCAGCATGTCGTTTTTAAATCGTAACTCTAAAATCTCGGCTTCCTTGATATCGATGATCTTCTCCAGCTGCTTGGATTTTTCTGTAAGCAATACATGATCTCATGGTTACATATGATACACAGTAAGAAGAGCTTCAAACAGTAAGATACTGACTGAGACCCAATATTTTAATCTTTACTCAAAGAAATATCGCAGTCCCATCTGTTTTCGCATTATACGTTCTGAAGGTCTCGTGGACCTGTATTTCTGTACGAAAACATTGAAACTAAAGTATTGTACGAGTGATCCGTCAAATCGTATACCGTGCCAGAGGTAGCAATCCTTCAGAGCGTTGACCTTCAGCGTGTCGTATCGTCGGAACTCGTAGTCGAAGTATTGGTGCATGTTGCGTGCCCGGGACTCCACTTCCGCTACCACAGTCGACCTGGACACATGGACAGAAAATTGAACTTTATTGGTCGTCCATGTTGCGTTGTAGGTCTACAAATGTTGATCTTTCATTGGCATTCCAGAAGTTGGAGAGTCCGTAATGCCCGTACAACTTTATGGATGACAACTTTTTGTTCATTGCATATAGAGCGATGGTAGTTTCGGTGTAGATTCTAAACAGTTATCAAGCAAACAATCTACAACGAACGTCGCTCTTTGCAATAAACAAGAAGTTGTTATCCATAATGTTGTAAGCTTCATTACATACTGATCAGTTATTTGTTATATGACAAGATCTTCATGCGGATCTTAGCCTGTTTTACCCTTAATTTACACGTGATGTTGGATGTCAAGGGTATATTTATCAAGGAGATAAATTTGTTTCTCCTTCTGATATCCATATATGCTCCTTTTCTGGATCCACTGCACAAATACATCTCGGCGACAGTTGTGCGAATTACGATCACTGAATTAAGATCGCATTGTGCAAGTGGATCCTGTGCATAGGCTTGCGATGTACTGCGATCAAAATTATTGTCCTTGTCAATTTTAAGCTTGTATGGGTATGGCTGAAAACACACATTTGTATTAGAAATATTCTACTAGGTAAAAGTTCATTATTGTTTTTCTATCTGCATCTTTTATTTTTAACATCATCATATACATGTATACCTGTACATATCCAGTGACATACAGATTAAGGCCTGTCCGTCAGAAACATATCCTTTAACTGTCCCGGGTGGAAGGTGAAGGCGAAATGGCCCGACTTCCTCTCCTGTAGGTTTATTATTCTTCCCATCTGACCTTCTTCTACTCTTCTTCTTCTTTTTGCCCTGCTTGTCAGATTTCAACAGTGGTTTGTCTTTATATGTAGGTTCCTCTCTGATACCATCATATGGATCACCTGAGTTTGGAGAAACCGATCATGAAACAATACGGTCATGTCAATCTCTTTCTCTCACAGAATGAATGAACACAAGTACATGTGATATGTATGTAGTCTGATATGAAGTATCGAAAAAGGGACTCCACGACATTTCTTTCAACTGCAATTAAAATGATTATAACATGACAGATACGTTTACTCACTAATTCCAAAAGTGTCACCCTCATCGTTCATGGTTGCCGAAAGAAGAATCCGATTGACATACAGATCAAGGGCATGTTGGTCAACAGGGGGTTTCACTTCATCATCATCCTGTGATCCTTCATCATCATCGCTGTTGTAGGTGACGTTGGTAAACTCCCACGACGGGGCCGCGAGGGGAAGTTTCCTTCGCGTGTATAGGGTAGCATTTCCAGTCGAGAAAACAAATGAATCCGGTTTATCTGGAGCTTGATTTTCGTTTGTGTACTCCCTGGAGGAGTACCAATCATATCTGGGCGGAGAGGCGGTTCTGGATCTCAAAGCGGTATTTATGATAAAAGCCATTTTTCATTCAAAATATAAATCCTTGGTAGGCATCTCTATCAATAATGGAAATCTTTCAGTTGAAATAACAACGTGACTTGCTTTGACATGTGACGTCATGTTGCCTTGAGACGGCCTTTATGACGTCAGTTTCATTGTGACGTCTTTTTTCGACTTGCGATGTATGTTCGTAAACATATTCGTAAAGTTTTTGTGTTCTCGAATACATTTAATAAACAAATTGCAAGTGATTCTATGACATTTAACTAGGTAACCAGGCAAAATATTTTCGCTTTTTTTGAAGTTTGAACCGAAAGTGGAAGCGTAAATCTTTCCTCCTGTGTGCACGGCGTCCTTTTCGTTGATACTTCAATAATTGCTCTTTTTGTGTTATTACAGGTAGAGTTAATTGGTCTCTTAGCCATACATTTCTGGAACTTGCTGTTGTCCCCATGGATACATTGAATATATGGTTTGTGTAGTATAAGTGATTGACATAAGATATACCTTCTTAAAATGGAATAAATAGATTCTTTTTCGTCACAGTGGAATGTGAATAACGTATTGGTAGCAGTCGATGTGAATCAACAGACAGATAAACAGAGTTGATGTTTCTCGAGGTTTTTTCAAACAAATAATCAGAAAATACCCACAAAATACCCGTTCTCCATCGACGAGTGGTTAAAGCGTTCGTTCGTCACGCCGAAGGCCCGGGTTCGATTCCYCACATGGATACAATGTGTGAAGCTCATTTCTGGTGTCCCCCGCCGTGATATTGCGGAAATATTGCTAAAAGCGGCGTGAAACTATATTCACTCACTCATGATCATCTGTAGAGATGGGTGGAAACCGAGCTCTGGTATACAGTGTGCCATTCATCCTCCGACTGCCATATATGATTGTAGATAGATCCAGTCCCGCGGAAGACGAATCCGGTAATGAAATACACTAAGATTGTTACTGTATGCAGTTGTCAAGTTTGTCATGCTGAAATAAAAATATACATGTATGTTTTACATCTGATTATTTGTTCCAGTCGATTCTTTCAACATATAATCTTTTTCACTTTTATGAATCATATAGGAAGACAATGAAACTCACGATAACCGGGGCTAACGATTTTGCCAGTCTGTGAGCGGGTTTAATGTTTGACCGTAGCAACATGACCAGCTGGGGGATTAGGCGTTCTGTATTACTGATTTATGGTGTGCCGTAAGCACATGGTTTATGGTATTACTCATAAAATGTGTCACAAAATAGGATTAATGTACACTGTTCATCTACTCAGTGCGTAATTACTGGTTGCGACCAAAGAAATATCAGTCAGATTGATTCAAGTGAAGGGAGGAGATGAGTACTAATTATATTTCTACATTTTCAAGCGCAGGTGAACAAATTTAATGTCGAAAGATATAAAGCAGTGTGCAAAATGATCTTACTTTCTTCTCGCAGTCATTATACAGTACAACCAGAAATTATTGAGAATTTAAAGATAGTAATTTAAAAAAAATAAATTCACGCATTACTCACGTATCAATGTGAATATTAGCAGAACATAACTCAAATGACAGGTGAACAGTTAGTATTTTGTCAAGTCACCATGGGCAGCAATGCAGGCTTCAATAGGGGCATACTACTGACCAAAGAAGTTAGAAAGTCGTGGTCCATGCTGTCCCAATATCGGACCAACTCTTCTTTCCTTTCAGCAATATTTGTCTGATTTTTCTTATTGACACTTTCCTTCATAAGTCCCCAAACATTT
>VKKT01000097.1:222134-232266 GCA_008038995.1 Haliotis laevigata
GTGAAACACGAGGTAGGTAAAGTGTAGTGGAGGTGAAACACGAGGTAGGTAAAGTGTAGTGGTTCACACGAGGTAGGTAAATCATGGTGGGATGTGAAACGTAATCATGTAAAGCACATTGACAGATCAAATACAATAGACGTAAAGTGCGTTGGGAGAAGAGTGAGTAAGTGAGTTGGGTTTTACGCCGCTTTTAGCAATATTCGGGCAGTATCACGGGAGGCACCAAAAATGGGCTTTATATCTTGTACCCATGTGGGGAATCGGACCCGGGTCTTTGGCGTGACGCTTTAACCACTTGGCTATCCCACCGCCCCCGGTGAGAGAAGAACCGCGATGGCGGTAAAGCGCTGTGGGAGGTAAAGCGCTGTGAAACATGACAGTAAGACATGGTGAGGCTGAAACACAGTGTAAAGTCTTGCTTGATAACCGTTTATGGATCGATACCGAAACATCGCTTTAATTATACACTTGAAAAGTTGTTTGCCATGAGTTGTGACCCCTTGGTTACCAAGCAACTTCTAATGAGCAAATCTACTTGAAGCAATCTTAAAATCTCATACATCCTGTATATCGTCCGTGAAAATCACATAACCTGAAACTACTGACAGTATACAACAGCACACTGCATACTTACCACGTCGTAGATGTAGGAGAAGTCGAGGACGGGGACACCGGCTTGACACCTCATGTTGGTGAAGTCACTCCCTGAGCCCAGGTTGCCGTATCTGCAAGAGGTAACTGCTAGAACGGCGTTTGCATAATATCCAGAACACGAGCAACCCCCATCTCTATCATCTTCTGAATACCTCTAAACCTTCCGACCGGAAACATATATCTTGAATCACTGTTACTTTTGACGTTATGCATCCTTCCGCGTGACTGCTGGAGTCATCTGTGAGTTATGATCAGTTGTATAAATACTTCTGGCTTTCAGAAATGAGTGATTATGTTTTACACCGCTTTAGCAATATTCCTGCAGTTTCCCCGCGCCGCACAATTTAATGTGCTTCACACAATCTGGCAATGAGGGGGAATCGTCTTCAGCATAACGGGTGAGCGTTTTGACTTCGCGACTACCCCAATCTATGGGGAATACGGGACATTGGTTTCACACATTGAGCTCATGTGGAGAATCGAACGGGACGTCGTCGTGACTAGCCAATGCTTTAACCACTAGGCTACCCCAGCACCGCCAATAATAAACAAAAGACGAATATATCAGGCTACATTGGAGAAAAAGAAATTGTATGCACTTCTGGTTTAATGACATCAACAGTCTAACCTCCATGTCATGTGTACCAAAACTAAAAATGTAAACATTTCAGTCATTTTGACCGCTTCTTACTAACTTAGAATACCCGATAACCTTCAACTGATTGTCACCACTCACTACACATATTCACAATATATGACCACTACATGCAGAACATGCACTGTAGGCTCTCACTGTTAAATATACAGTAGATCACTGTAATGTTTTCACAGTGCTCCGCCGTAATACCTTAATACCGTAAAGTACCATCAATATGACGTTCGTACCGTAAACAGATGAAATATGGGATCGTTTAATGAATGCCGCCATTGTTTGAGGTTCGGGACAGGCTAACTATAGGGATCTGACCACCGCATCTGAACAGTTTACTGGCATGGATACGAGTATCACAGGCATAGTATGTTAGTTTCTGCTGTATTTATTTGTAGTTTAGTCTCGTGTCTTTGCCAGGGACTATGCGTTGTCGAGTTTTGGCAGTTGTGCACAGGGGTAATGTTTGGTTGCAAATGTTGTAGTTTTGAAACATCCACACTTAGGCAATATGTTGACCATCACCAGCTCCACCTCAAATGTTCCAAATATACAATTCCCATGTTGTTTCGTCACATGTGAAAGGACCTTTCATACTTTTGTACCCGTGGTTTATGAATAATTACTAAATTTTTAGGGAAGACGAGTCACTCTAAGTATTCCCTTATCCCGGTCAGTGTAACATTGGTTTAATGCATATAGAAATATATGCCTCATTCCTGCTTGAGCCAGATATCGGTAATGTCTTGTGACACTGCATTTTTGAAAACATACGTATGTGATATCCTAGCTTAGTCAAGTAAGTGCGCCTTTACAGACATAATATCAGACTCAGAATTGTCTATTGTAGGTCACTGTCTTCACTCTCAAATACATAACTGCAATCTGTCCTTTTCAGGAATGGCACGATTCTATTATGTCAACATTCCTGAAATTTAAATTTACAGGTAACCTSAACACCAGAGACTATTGAAGCAATAYCCACAACAGAGAACCCCATGATGGTCGTCCATGGTGTGTACTTCGATGTCAGTTACATTKATCCAAGATGCCCTGTAGAGTTTGTCAGAGGAAATCCTTTTCTCATTTGTGTTGTCACATGTTAGGATGACAAAATATACATTTTGCGATTCTCTTTCATCTATTTGGATAACATAATAAGACTTTCTGAAAAACAAAAAGTCAAACCTCAGTGGTCTAAAGTTGAAAACAAATTTGCACAAAACAGCATATTGTTAGATCTATATCAAATGTATCATCTTGCAGATATATAGTGCATCTTTTTCAGGTGAGTCAGATTTAGCTCTCCAGTACTACACTGTGATGTGTGACTAACCAGCTTCATTGATGCATATTTTATGCTGTTTGCTGCTTTCTATGTGTTTGACATACACTATGAGACTGGGACTACTGCCACACTCGAGTCCACACAGAGGTAACAGTGTATCTCAACAAACTGTTGAATTGTTGGAGGCAGATAGGACTAGGGAAGTACTGGTAATCGGGTTGAAAAAATCTCAAAGCCAGGAGCAGCAGTTCTGCATGTTTACCTTAAATTGTTCTACAGAGCCATGTCCCTTAACAGCCGTGTTCTACTTATCGCCTAGAGTCACTGGTAGTAGCTGTTACCATTGTCCCCGGTGTTAAAAGTATATGTAACCTGTCTCATTGACCCACCCACCCCCAGTAGCCCAGTATCAAGCTGAAAGATTAATTGCAGATTTTCTGTTTTTCCTAAATATGTAATTTAGTTCACTTAGTCATTTAACATGACCGAGATCGGTTGTGAAAAGCTTTAACGACTTTTTAATAATACAGAAAGAATGATTCAATGTCATTTCTTCAATGTCAGGTGCTTCGTCCATATTAATCCAGACAAAGGATCCAAGCTTGCAAGGGAAAAGGAAAGAAGGCAGCCATGAGTGTGAAAGTTCTCAAGCTCATCAATGAACTTGCCGATTTTAAATGGATCGAGGTCTGAGTGGGCAAAGTCTATTGCTAACATCTCCTGTAATAATGATAGATCTTGTCGGCTGGCATTAAGGGTCTGGTCATACATTAACGTAGGGGCTGCGGTGTGGGGGTGGATGTCGGCGAAGTGGAAAAATGTGCAGTTGATACGAGGAGAGCCAATAAAATGGCTCAGGTTAAATTTTGTTTTGTTTTTCTTAAATTTGATCATTATTTGGGGACTGTCATATCATGTTGGGTAGGGACTTAAGCGGAGGAATTGGGTCATAAAAACAGTTACGTGTATTTGGGGGTGATACATTTTATATACAAAGGCAGAGTTAATAGCTGGAGAAAAAATAAATAATTTCTTGTTCATTGCATGATTTTTAAAAAAATAAATTTTTTTACACTTTACCTAAATCGGCCATGAGCTGTTGTGTTCATCTTTCACCAAATGAAAGCATATGTATGGCTGATTCTCCAGTTATACTCTTGAACAGATTAGAGATGTCAACCACCATAAATGAACCACCCAAGATGAACTACCTTCAGTTGTTGAGCATTGTTGTCTTCCCAATGCTTGAACTCAGATGTATTTCTTGTTTTAATAAAATTGCTTAAAACTTCCTCTGAGTCTTCTTTTGTTGACAAAGATATGGATCAGGTTGCAGCATCTTATTACAGAGGTTGGATGGAATTAGGTTGAGGTTGGGTCGAGTTATATATTTTTTTAATTCACCATAGTGATAGTCAAGTTTAAGAGTAAGCAGAAATACAGGAAGGTGCAGAGCTCATTTACGGTAATTATTACGGCAGTGTACTGTAATATTTTACGGTTAATACTATTAAAGATTGCTATTATTTTTACGGTAAACCGTGTTTTTACGGTAAAAGTTTATTTTACCCTAAAAAAATACGGGAAGTTTTACAGTGTGTAGCCACGCGACATGTCGACCTACTCCATACGATCTAAACCACGTGGCATGTCGACCTTCTTCAGCCTTTCAACTTACATTGGCCTGCCCAGCCCCTTGCCTGCTTTGTCCCGTGCCTCCACCCTCGTCACCCATTCCTCGTACAGGTTCGGGAACTCGGGGTTAGGGGACTTCACCTGAAATATAGTCCCAAGAGATCAATGCCCATTCAACCACCATCTTGCCGTGTATAGATAAAGGGAAACACCCATCTAACCCCAGCCCAAGAGCCCACGTGTGTACACGCGTGTGGCCGACATTGCTGTTCTGTACAGTAGAGGGAACCACCCACCCCTCCCACATGTATGTATACCTGTTGTGTGGCCGACAGTGCTGTTCTGTACAGTAGAGGGGAACCACCCACCCCTCCCACATGTATGTATACCTGTTGTGTGGCCGACAGTGCTGTTCTGTACAGTAGAGGGGACCCACCAATGGAGACGCTGTATTGACCTTGATGCAGAAACAAAAGATCAAAATGCGTCAGCTCTATATAACCGTCGATTTAGGTTTTAGAAAAGTTCTATTATTACATGGAGATGGATACAGACCTGGGCCCTGATTTTCGAAGCTCTCTTAGCGCTAAGATAGTCGTAAGTTAGTGTTAATGTATGGCACTTACGACTATCTTATCTTAGCTTCGAAAATCTAGGCCCTGGCCAAATGTATGAGCATCGATCCCTGCTATTGTGGTACAATCAGCTAGCTCACAGCTGAGAAACAACACGGGCGAAACATTTCGCCCAACCGAAACACATTAATCCCACGACAAGACTCAAGTTACCACCTGAGACTCCCATCATGCCTCTAACAGTCAACAAAATCAGAGACTTCCGGCGCGGGTAATGAGGAAGAGATCTGGTGATAACATTTTACTTCAACAAAGTTCTGTTTACCCAGCACAGCAATATCCACGTTCAGGTACGCCACCGCCCTCGTCGTCAGCGTCTTCACGTATTCCTGAAATACGAAGTAGACTTGTTATTGCCATATGTGCATGCGGTTAGATAGGGCTTAAGCCGATGTGTACATAACTTTGTCTTTATCCTGACGTGTCATCTTAAAATTCCACGTGACGAAAGATGAGAGACAAAATTCACCTCAACAAACTCTGTGGATCCAAACAATCCGTACTCCTCGGCGTCCCAGCTACAGAGGATGATGGACCTTCGGGGACGCCAGCTGGCTGAAGTGGAGTGAGTGAGTGACAATAAGAGAATGCGTGAGTTAGTGAGTGACAACTAAAACGGAAAAAAACCCGTTTCCACCGAAAATTCAAGATGGCCTCCATTTTACCAAAGTAGGTTATTACACTCTTCCTGTCCTTATTCCCTACGAGGCGACGCCCGTAAAGCAGGAAGACAACAACAATAATCTCTCCAAACCGGATGTCAGTGTAACGTTAGGACGCGCTAACCCATCCAATCATTGCTTGTTTAAAACGTTCCCCCACCATATTGGTCACATACTGGTGTTTATGGCGTGTTTGAGAGTCCGGGAGATCTCCAACATGATGGCTGTACCACCGGACGGGTCCATGGCTCCAAACACCCACGCGTCTCTATGGTTACCGAGTATTACATAGCGATCTGGAAGAAAAAAACATTGAATCCAGTAACGAATCTGTATGGGTGATAAGTACAATGAGTGTTGAGTAAGTGAGTGAGTGAGTGAAGACGTACCTGGCTCCTCTGCACCTTGTATGACTCCTACGACGTCCGAGATCCTGCTCTGTTTGTTCCTCGTGGACACGTTAAGTTGCACCTTCCTGGCGGAACACAGAACCACAATTAGTTATGGTTGTCCTAGTGTTTAACATCGTGGTTCATTAACACCGTTAATTGGTTTAATACCAGCTGATACCACAATATTTACTTGCATTTGCCGGTTGATGTTTGTTGACTGACTACATTAATCAACAAAGTGACATCACGACATAGTGACAACGAGTTAAGATGATTACGCGGCCGTTTTTATCTCGAATCTGTCCGCTGAATGCCAAAATCTGTTCTGAATGCCAATGATTCGCAGCATCACCCGTGATTAAAAACTTCACCTTCAGCAACCCCTTATCATCCAAATATATCATAAATATTTAACGATGAATTATTTAAATAATCGCGATATAGAATTTTTAGGCATTGTTCGAACTTACATTTCTGCATAGAAAACTCATTTATTCAAAGATGTTTCAAATAGTTATTAAATTAATTTCCTGTATCTGTCCCTGTTCTCTTTCTTATACTATTGAAACAATTATACTAATAACTTTGTACGTTGAAAAGTGAGTGAGTGAGTTTGGTTTACGCCGCTTTTAGCAATATTCCAGCAATATCACGGCGGGGGACACCAGAAATGCTGTCATTTAAAGAGAAACGAGTAATATATAAATGTTTGCGACTATAGGTATACTGGAAAATATCACAGGGCATACAGTATAACAATGTGAGAGTAACATTCTGTACGGTTCTGATGTCGTCGTGTGGCGACAACAGCATCAACTCACACTCCATCACGGAAGCTGGGTCCCAGATTGTAGGTGACATTCAGATCCCCCCTCCATTCCGGGGGTGCAGGGGGGCCGGCCAGGTAGCTGGAACCAGGTGGTAGGAACAGGTGAGGGGGTAACACGTACCGGCAAGATATACATTGATGGTAAGTGGATGGTTGTAGTGGGGAGTGTATGCCTTGCATAGAATAGCGCATTTTCGTCCAAGAGTGACAAGATTTTAAAGATTGTTTGAAATGTATTTCATTCACAGGATTCTAAAGATTAAGGTGTTATATGAAACAAATATAAGCAGTCTTCACCATTGTGTATCATACACTGGTCAGTTTTCTCTTACAGAAAATACTTTAATTGAAAAAAATAACATTTATGTACGACACAAAATGGTCTTGCGTCAAGAACGGACCCTTAATGTCAACGGAAAACATAACCAACTATGGCTGATTGTTGCCATGACTACAAATTCGACACGTGACACAGACCTGAGTATTTTCTCTGCCACCTCAGCATCGATGGCATGTGCCGGGATAGTGGGGAGCGGAGGGTCGACCGCTTTCTCCTGGATACGATAGGCAGTTTCTGAAACACAGCCTCAGTGTAAAAACGGAACACTGAAACGGGTTCAGTCATCATTTCACAAACATGTTTCAATCCAAACCATGTAACAGTAACTGACCGTGTACTGATATAACCAGTATACAGAATATCTGATCTAACCAAGACTGGCCACCATTGAAGTCTTTATTTTGAACGAAAACATCCTGCTGTCGAGATGTCAATCTCTCTACGCTACCCGCTGTGCCAATAGCTCCCTAAAAGCTGGCGGCTTTTGAACCACGCACCTGTTGCTGGGTACCCCGGGGTCAAAGGATCTCCATTTCCGGTATCAATTGTGCCTCTCTGTGTGCCCGAGGGGGGCAGCCACCAAGAGTAAGGGTACGGGCGGGTTGTATTGTCCGGTGCGTAGTCGTGTGGGTCGGAGTAGATGATGACGCCGCTAGCGCCGTGAAGACTGGCAATGCTTACCTGTGGAAGGGAAAGACACAACACACTATATATGATCAGCAGCCTCCAGCAACACAAATGCTTTACCCTGTCTGGGCGCAACGTTAACAATGCGCCAACGATGGACGCGGCCAACAATGTTATGTAGAAACTAACTAGACACCGATCTTGCAGTTCCTTGTGCTGTAAGTATTCGTACTTACTATATCTCCTCTAAATATTCCTCCGTATCTAGCAAGGACGACCTTGTTGGTGACGTTGATGGAGTTGTTTGAGAGGGTGACGTAGTCCTCAACACGGCCGTAGTTGACGTACACTAGATCCCCCTGGACAAGAAACAGTGCTCAGTTCGTGCATGGCTTTAAGGCTATAGTGCGGTTGTTGTGACATACAGACAGTATGATGTGCTTATGGTGTGCTGTGCTGTGCTGACGTCAGTAAGGGCTTTATGCTAGCAATGAGCATTTTATCACAGGGGAAACAATCCTTGCACGGATCTGATAACGGACACTCGGGAAATGTTGTCAGTCAATACTCAAAAGGAACGGCCAATTTGACAACTCAAACCTCAGTTTGGTAGGCATGGGTACTTGGGATCAATTCTGACCTGAGATGCCTTTGGGAATTTGAAACTAAGAGGCGGGTCATATTTGTGTAATCGGTACCTGGACGACTCCAGCCTTGGCGAACGCCAAAAAAGGGGGGACAACTCCTGTTTTGTTCTCCTCTGGGGTGAGTATTTTCTCCGTCGTCGGCGACGAGTATATAGGGTTTCCAGTGTTGTCTAACAACGACACTATGTTGGGGTTCTCGGTGTCCGGGTAGGACAGTAGTACGTCGTATTCCCGAGTTTGGACATCGTCCAGACCAACATCCCTCCAGTAATTGTAGATCCTGCGGCCCAGTTCCTTGTTCCTGTCACTGCCGGCGATGTGGGGCAACTCCGACAGCCATCTGTCAACAAATACCCCAGTTGTCGTCTTTAAAACATTCTTTATGGTGTGTTTATATTTCCGCTCGCTCCACACTTGGCTGGGCACGTATGGTTAGCGACAAGACCAGTATTGGGATTAATGACGCCAATATGTCTAGCCACCCAATCTAATTCAGTCGCCTCTTAGACAAGATTAGGTTTCTTACATGACAAATAATACTATCTACGTAGATGGTACTATCAAGAAGATATTGTAACCAAAGTCGATGATTCGATAGCAGATAATACTGACTTCTAGGTAAATTACCGCACCAATAGATGGCTGTTGTATCAGCTACGTAGCTGGTGTTGTACTTCGGACTATGGAACTTACACGCGCCAACAGAAATGTTACGTCTTAGATGCCGTGTTAACCTTTACTTCAAACAGAGGGACATTTTCGGGTTGGACTTTTTTATAACTTCATATCAACAGGCGACAATCTAATATTGTAATGAATACACAAAGCCATTTAGAAAGTGGTCAAATGTAGCATATGTTGTATTTGGGATTACACTTTCTTTGTTTCTTTTGTTGGGCTGAGTAATCCATAATGTATATAAATTTCAGTATTTTATAACTCGTAATAGTTATTCTATTGGCCACGTGACTTTGTTAGGGATTTTACACTCTGCCGTAATAGTATAAAGTTTCATCACCCGAGATAGCACAGGTGACAACTATTTTCATGATGGCTACGTTTCTTTAAGAATCATTTGATTGGACAAGAAGGAGCCAATCAATGAAGGTATAGTTTGGTATAGCTTTTAACAGTGGACGTTTTTTTTACGTCAGGTTATGACTGTATAGAGCGTTCGCTTCCACGTGCACATTACATAACATGTTATACATTTGCCGCACATCAAACCTGAATTTATGAGGGTCAGTTATTACCCCAGACACAAGACTTGCCAAACAGATTGTCACGTGCTCTGAGTAGTGTTACCACTAATTAACCTTGTTATATATTCATCACCTGGGCATGAAGGGAACGATGACAGAAACAGGTCTAGGTTTATAACCACCAAACATGGATGTCAACAAGAGAGTAGTAATCGTTCTATTGTATGTAATTTTGCGGCCTAATACACTTAAGGATTATTGTGGAAACAGGGGGTCAAGTGTTAGACTGCCAGTCGAAGCCATAGGTCAGTGCCCTGGATCAGTATCTTCATAACTACATTTTTTACAAACAAAATGTTGTATTTTAAGGACACGAAATAATTGGTTTTATTCATCAATTTATACTCGTACCTAGTCCCGCGTACCACAAAGCCGAATCCTGAATATCCTCTAAATTGACCCCTAGACCAGCGTACCACAGAGTCGAATCCGGTATAGCCTCTAAAATGGCCCCCAATCTCGCGCACCACACTGCCGAATCCGGAATACCCTCTAAACTGACCCCTACT
>VKKT01000097.1:306729-337065 GCA_008038995.1 Haliotis laevigata
GACAAGCAAAAGAGCATGAGTCAGGATGAGTATAAAATATCAATTTTACTCTAAAAATTACAATTGGTTGGGCACCTATCTTATGTTTGTGTACACATCTTAATGCTTGGGCACTCATATTAATGTTTTGCTGCCCCTCTTGATTGCAAACATTGACATGCAGAATAGATCAAAGAACAAAGGAAAAAAAACAATCTTCAGCTTTGGCAAGCAAAAAGTTTATTTCCACTACTTTGAAGTAACAGTTCATTTAACTTTAAAGGAATTAGTTTAATAACATGGCTTATGGAGATAATTTCTTTAGAATGATTGTAATTGTTGAACGCTCATTCTTGTTATCCACACCGTGAAATGATTGATATATATTGATTGAAACAGGGTACAGTGATCATAACCCTTCTGTTTTTACTGTGAGCTAATATCCAGCATCATGTATGTTTGACAGGTGGCGAGTCGTGTTGAAACTGATTCCTCGAAGGACGATAGTGGCGATGACCACCCAGCTACGATTGTCCTCACCTCCTCCAAAGACAGCTTTGTGCTAGAACAAGTGAGTGATGCTTGTGTGGGTCACTTGGTGCCTCATTTAGTACATTTATACATCCCACAATGTAGTTAATCGTCTACCCTGGGATGTTATGAAGGCATTCTATGACTGAGAAGCTGTTATGTTTGTATTGGTCGTCATTTATACATTCTTTCTTCAGGATATATGTAAAAGCTGTGGCTCCTTTGGGAAAGGTGATGAAGGAAGACTTATTGTATGTACACAGTGTGGACAGTGCTATCATCCTTATTGTGCTAATGTAAAGGTAAGCAAAGAAAATACATGGCTTGTTGTCTCTTCAGATGGTCATTACGGCAACCACTGGTTCATGTGTCTTGGACTATGTGTTTACAGGTCCCTATGATAACTGTTAATTGAACAATTTTTAAAAACACCTGATCTTTACATATGGCTAAAGTTAATCTGTCATGATGGTATAGCAACATACGACCTGCCAAATGTGATTGTTTAACTTATTTGGAGTAATGCAGCTTGAATATTGCTGACAACAGTGTAAATACAAAGGAGATGGGGGAGGTGATTGTGTCTATTGTACCTATTGTGTTGCTAGGTAATGAGTATGTATCGGTCACTAGCATTGTCTTGTTGCTGTAGGTGACCAAAGTAGTGCTGCAGAAAGGCTGGCGCTGCCTTGATTGTACAGTGTGTGAGGGGTGTGGCAGCCCCAAGGATGAGGGGAGGCTACTCCTGTGTGATGAATGTGATATCAGCTACCACACCTATTGTCTGGACCCTCCACTAGAAACTGTACCCAAGGGAACGTGGAAGTGTAAATGGTAAGGACACTCTTACAGCTGGTAGCATACTTCGTCATTTGTTTTCATAAGTCCATAACAAATTAGTCCCAACAATAAAATGTGTAAGTTACTTTGTTTTGAGAGCAAGTTTAATGATTCTGTACACTCAAAAGCATTGATCTAGATACAAAAACTTCCTCTAGTGAATGAACTTATTTTATTTCCAGCTTTCAAGCACAAAATAGAAAACATAATTCTTGATTGTTTCACACCTTTTCTGAGAACCAGATATGTTTTTCTTTTAAATGTTTCTTGCTCTTAATATTTTCTCCTGGAGTGCAAGGTTAACAATTAGAACGCATTTCTGTGTTGGTGACAATGAACACGGTCTTTTAAATATCTAGATTTTGAAACTGTGTGACTGTGTATCTATTCTTTACTCTCAATGAAGGTGTGTGCGGTGTGTCAACTGCGGAATAACCTCACCTGGATTTGCATGCAGTTGGCAGAACAATTATACTCAATGTGGCCCATGTGCCAGTATGCTGGTATGTCCGGCTTGCAAGATTCGCTACCGAGAAGAGGAGCTGATCATACAGTGTGTTCAGTGTGACAGGTCTGTGCTCATGTCTGACTCACAATACTTCCACAACTTACTGCATCATATTTCTAGCTGTGTATATGTCATTCTCATAAATAGCAACACAATGTTTGTATCTCTTTTCTTACTATATGTTAACTTATAACATTGATGATATTTCTAGGATTGTTGGCACCATTACCATGCTTATGTGTTTTACTACAACGTTGAGAACCTCCTCACATCAAGCTGTTACCTTGTTACCTTGGTACCTGTACGTGTGTCACATGTGTTGTTGTGTTGCAGGTGGCTCCATGCATCATGTGATGGACTTAAGTGTGAGGAGGATGCAGAGAGGGCTGCTGATTATGGTTATCATTGTCTCTTCTGTCGGCCAAAGACAGATCATCCTGGACCATGTGAGTCTCCCTTTAATTACCTTCGGTCATTGACGTTATTGTCAAACAGCCCTTCCCAGTTACATGTACTTACTGATCACCTGTTGTGTAATGACTCACTATTGTCACATCGATTTACTATTGACAGAAGTTCAGGTGTTTATCTTTCTCTTCTTCCAGTACCTCCTCCTCCACCCCCACCACCACCTCCAGAAGAGAAGGAAGTGAAACCACCAACACCACCACCTCCACCATTACCCAAAGAACCAGGTATGACATCAAATTGCCATGCATGTTGTTTTTTTTTAATAAACACAAAGTTCAAAATTCATGGGGTAGAAAGCGCACTGTTCACACTGTAAAGGAGACACTGCAGAAATAACTCAAGTAGATTTCAAGCTTAAGAACTTGTGTCTTGTCTAGCCTTTGGGATTCCAGAATGGTTACCAACTTTTAATGGTGGTCCAACACCTGATCTGCTGATTGTATACGAGTGCAACAGTACAGTATCAGTTACTACTCACAGTTTCTGCATCACCCAGACTTGATAATTCCAGGCCCCTGTCCATGTACTTAGGCTATTGCTCAAAGTGATGTGACAAAACAGTCCCCCATTCACAGAGACTCTCGAATGATTGCCTCATGAACACAGTGCTGTGTATGCTTCCAGAAGTCCCCAAGCAGTTCCTGATGGATGGGGTGTACCTCTCTGCTACCGGCATCCAGCAGATCCAGAGCCTCACTGTGGCCATGCCCAAGAAAGCACGGAAGCCACGGATGGGGAAGAAGACAGATAAGCCACTAGACCCGCACAGCAAACACCCCAACATTGCAATCTTGCTGGGGTCTATGTCATCAGTAGAAGGGGAGGAGAATCCAGAAAAAGGTGATTATTGCTGTAGTTGTGTGAAAAATGTATGTTACCGACCTGAAACATCCTTCTCTGTTGTCAAGTATCCATCCAGTATATTGTGGACATGTATGACAATGATCTTGTATCTCCAAATGTGTTGTGATATTTGATGTCTTGAAAGTTCTTAAAGTTTGATTCTGATTGCTGGAATCCGTTCATGTCACATAGTAAATTTTTGTATTCATAGCCCAAAGGATGGTGTTGCTGTTACAGAGTAGTCACTTTACTAACATGACAACATCTTCTTAGATACTGAAGAGCAGCTGAAGACACCAGAACCAATGGAAGGCCTAGAACCACCCTTGTCTGTGGCACCCCCTAGTGGGGAGGGAGCAGAGACGGAAGAGCAAGGCAAGAAGCGTCGGCAGAGGAAACAAACAGGGCTAGGTAATGGCTTCATTGTGTACTACCAGTCTTACAGGGAGTCAGGTTATGGTGCATTTGCTGTCAAAGCATATTTAATGCGAGTCATAAACTCTGCTTTCTTTGTAAACCCATAGTTTATGGATATCAATCAGAGTTTCACAAAGTTTTTGTCTAAGTATCAATCATGGAGGAAACTGTAATGTCAGTTATGAACTTAGTGCTCCTTTAGGAACTGTCCGCATGACACTCATGAGTAAGATGATGGCAAAGTATTCTTTTGTGTAAAGACTGATGGGAATGCTTGTGGCCGAGTGAGCAAATATTGTGCCAGGTTCCAGATTAATGACACAGGCATATAGTGCTTGGACATGGAGGGTCATATGTTTTCTTTCACGACCTTGGCCCTCTGAAAAATGAGATGTATGGTTATATTGAAATACTGGGTAAAATGGCACAAGGCATTAATAATTTGCTCCTTTCCACAGGTGTTGGAGGATTTATTGCACGACAGCGTACACGGACGTGGAAGAGACAGACATCAGCATCAGACATCACACCAGAAGAAGGAACCAGTACACAGAAGGAAGGTATGGATCTGGTTATTTGTACCAAAGTGATTGGTATTTTGGCTGAACAACAGTACCAGGTTAGGTCCACCTAAGTTAAAGTTTGTGAGGTGTTACTTTCGAAACTGTCACAAAGTCCACAAATAACAGACCCTTCACTCCCCAAAAACCAAGTTCAGCTACATCCCTTACAGATATATAACTGGGTTATTTAGATACAGAATTTTATTGCAGCTTCAGATGTTGGTAATAACCACTGGGCCGCAAGTTACATAATAGTTGTGACAACTTACTGGAAAGGTTATTTCCTTTAATACAATTCTTGTGTTATCTAGGGGCAGAGACACCTGCGGTAGGCCCAGATGGAACACCAGTGGCCCCCCAGGAGAGAGTGAAGCGTAGACGTAGACCTCGGGCCAAAAGTCAGCTGGAAGAGAACTTCCCTGCATATCTACAGGAAGCTTTCTTCGGAAAGTCACTGCTCGACACGGCCAAGGAGTCCAAAGAAACTCTCCAGGCAGAATCTGATGCCGAGAAGGAGAAGTCTGGTCCTGCTTCACCCACAGCTGACTTGAAGGATGGAAATGATTTCAGCAAGGCTTTGAAGGATGAGCTGGGCAGCGGGGCTCTTGTGTCTGGAGCAGACGACCACAGTGAAGATATCCCCAACTTGTGTAAGTATGCTGTCTTCATTTGTATTGTAGGGTTACAATGCAGAACGGGTCCCATTCTGGAAGTAAGATTGACATTGTACCACAAGCAATGTGGATCAATGTTCCTGCCTTCAGCTACCAGTTTGTGTCTTCATTTGTTGTGTTATGTTGCACACAGGTTTATGACTGAAGTCTGGAAATAATCTAGTTTGGCCCAGACAATCCAGTGATTATTGTGCAGTTTGGATACCTTGGCATGCATTAAGTCAATGAACCTCACAACCTGATCCTGTACGTTATCTTTTAACCCAAATTTAAGTTTAACCCAAATGTTCACAGGGCCATCAGCTGCCAGGTTGTCTAGTCCATGTATTTGGTCTCAATGTAACTGTCATTATGACATCCCCTCATATTCTGCATCTTGTGTGGGTGGTGGGGTAGCCTAGTGGTTAAAGCATCTGCATGTCACGCCAAAGACCTGGGTTCGATTCCTCACATGGGCACAATGTGTGGAGCCCATTGCTGGTGTCCCCTGCCGTAATATTGCTGGAATATTGCTGAAAGGGGCATAGTACTAACCTCACTCGCTCACTCTGCATCTTGTGACTGACGAAGAATCCATCAAACATCCCATTGTATGGTTGTCCTGATTGTTTTAGTCGCAGATGATGGGGACCTGAAGGACATTCTACCTCATGACCTGAGTGATCTGCCCCATGACGAGGAGATATTCAACATGCTGGGCCCAGAAGATGGTAGGTACTCCAACCATTGCAAACATACATAGACCACACTGAACATGGACTCACACTAACAGAAAAAAATTGATTCAACTTCTTGCTTCGGTCAGCATAATATCAAGTGAAAATTCGAAAAACACATTGAAGTACATATTATAATCCCCACCTTACATATGAATCAGGTTGAACAACCTCAAGTATGTGAGGTTTATCTTCAGCATGTTCAACATGCATTTCTTCTCTCTGTTTTCACATGTTACTAAGCATGGCTTGTGATCATTATGCATTGATTTCAACTTTTTGTGTCAGGTTTACCAATTGAAACTGAGTCTATGGACTCTACAAGTGAAAAAGCTGAAGGATCTCGAAAAGAATTGCCTGAAAACTTTGACAACATGTTGAACACTGATGACAAAAATCTAGATGTCGACAGCATGTTCTCTGATGGTGAGTTATTTAAAGCCTTTACAGGTTATGTAACTAACTTCAGATTGATTCCTGAGAGTCTCGTCTATAAGATGCTTCTTAAAATTTTGTTATTTGCTTGTTATGTTATACAATGACTTTGTGAATATTTCAGATGTGGTGCCTAGTCTGGCACATATAGACACAAAAATAATGGAGGACATTTTCAAGGGTGTGTTACAGGGTTCTGAAACATCATCAGATCAACCTTCAACATCAAGTAAGTATTCCCTATAGTGTGGGACCCATTTGCTTATCTGACTTTGGCCAGATTATGTCTGAATTGATCAAGGTCACAAGTTGGCAGTATAGTAATACAGGATTCAGGCTTCTTCAAAACACATGTCGGGTTCCATCCCAGTGCCTTAAGTGTCTCTGGGAGCGACAGTAGTTTCATCCTGTATCCATGACTGCTACTCAAAAAGCACCTGATTCATAGTTATCAAACGTCTTTATCGTTTTTTTGAGAAGTATGTATTAGGACTGGAATGTTGCTGGAAGGATTTTTTTGTTCCTTTGGCAAGAACTTACAAAGAGGTTTCTATCCTTGTTCCTTTTGATAAACACTTTATGAAAATTGAACCTGAACCTGAACAGTGCAGTACTGCAGATTTGCAATTGTCATCTGTGTCAGTGCATCTTGGCTTTGTTCCTGAGGAGCTATTTACCTGCAATGTGATATTTATCAATCCCTGTTATTTCAGGTGAGAGTCAGTTTCCCCTGCAATTGCCACCACCATCCATTCCAGGGCATCCTCTTCAACACCTGCCCCAGACAAGGCTGGGGATGGGCCCACCGCGGGCACAGGCTCATGTACCCCTCCCGGGCCCCAGTCATCTGATGACGGGCCCCACCCAGATGCCCACCCCACTACAGGTGCCGGAACAAGGCTTGGTCCTACCACCCATGCACTCTCCGTCAATGCAGCCATCTGCAATGCTGTCACCCACCATGCATTCCCCCTCAGACCAGCAACAGGTGATGCCTCCAGCTGGAAACATGCCCCCGTTTGGAATGTATGGGCCAGGGTAAGAACCTTTCAGGGTCTTCCATATGCAGTTTTCAGTGTAGGGTTGTTCATTGGCAGTACGTTTTGGAACAGCTTTCTTTCACCTTCAAAACAAAAGAATTGTGATATATACACAATACACCAAATACCAGTTGTTAATCACTCACTCATTCATGGCCCAGGAGGCCCAGGTCACTCACACCTGTGGGGATTCCAGGTAAGAACAGGTGACCAGTACCTCATGCTAGAACTGACTATGATGGGAACTGGGTCGTCGTTTGAGTTTTGTCATCATCCAGACTGGATTAGTTACAGGACACTGGGACACTGGAATATAGATGGGAAACAAGAAATGATTGCAAGAGGTTTCAGTAATTGAGAGATGTTGTTGTTGTCACAGCCCTCAGCAGATGAGTCCAAGCTTCTCGGCAGGCCCCAACCCAGCATGGTCACTCAACACAGAGGAAGATCAGCCAGAAACAAGCAGCCGCAGGAACATACTGAAGTGGGAGAACGACGAGGCTCTAGGTCTGAATGCCACTATCTCGGCAGTGCTTTACGTTAACACCAACCATCCAAACCTCAAAACAGATTACCCTGGTGAGTTCAACACCTAGATATGAAAAGTTCTTGTCTGAATTGTTCAGGTAGAATTGAAACTGCTAGTTATCTCTAAGGGAGAAAAGTAACTTAGATGTACAACCCAAATGAACTTAACAAATGATCATTTCGTATTGTTGTATTTGATTAGTGCAATTAACAGTTAGATGATCAGAGTTGAAGACTTTAGAAAGTCTGAGGAGGCAGATGCCATCGCATAAG
The DNA here is from genome assembly GCA_008038995.1 of Haliotis laevigata. Taxonomy (NCBI): domain Eukaryota; kingdom Metazoa; phylum Mollusca; class Gastropoda; order Lepetellida; family Haliotidae; genus Haliotis; species Haliotis laevigata. The sequence goes on from VKKT01000097.1 coordinate 314,548, forward strand.
AATTTGTTGTGTCAGCACTTTAGTTAAGTTTAAAATATATATATTTCTCTGATTTGAAAAAAGATATTTGTTTCCCATGTGATTTTGTGAATGTGAAGAAAGTTTCAGTGACATTGCCATGTTTGCAGACTGGGCGGAAAGGTCAAAGCAGATCGCCAAGCTATGGAAGAAGCTCACACCAGAGGAGAAGGCCCCCTTCTTGGTAAGACATCACTCTTAGATATCTAGCTGGACTTACGGCTGAAAGTCGTGGATAATGTGGCTGAAAGTAAATGACTACATTGCTGAAAGTAGATGCTAAGATGGCTAAAAGCAGTTAATTGTTATGTCTGAAAGTAGTTGATATTAGGGCTGAAAATTGTGGATGTGTAAGTGTAGATGCTCTTCTTGACAGATACACCGATGCTGTGATGGCTTGAAAGTACTGAATGGTATTTTGACAGAAATGGAAATGTGGGAATTTCAGACTAGAACCACTTATTCCAGTGATAATTGTGAACTATTTGGTTATTCTGTCCTAGAGGAAGGACATTCAGTTATTTAATGACAGACTGTCCTTGTTATCTCCATGTTAGTTGTGTTCGGAAGAGCTTTGTGAAGATGACATAGATATGACACACATTTGTTAATACATCATTGGTCATTCTGACATGAAAGTTATCTTATTTCTTAATAGGCAAAAGCTCGGAAGAACAGGACAAGCAGTCGAGTCCAGAAAGCCCAGAAGGTTTGTACACTTTATTATCCCCTGCCACGTGGTGGGAGGGGGATGTAGGTTTGAGCTCTGTCCGCCCTTCCGTCTATCCATCTGTCTGAGATGGTGGGGACAGATTTTCTCAAACGTTATAGATAGGGAAACCAAATTTGGTATGTTTTCAGGACATGAATGCCTTGATGGAGTTCAAAAACTGAAACCATGTTACAAATTTGTTACAGAGTCATGGCCCTTGTCATGCATTTCTTAGCTAAGTGCATGGTGTCGTCAAATTAGTGCCATGTATGTGACACACTTCCACGCAGCGGCACTGGTAACATACACAAGACTTCATGTATATTCACAATCTATTTTCTTGCAATGGTTTTATTTGTGGTAATAGATGCTTCTCTATATGCTTTACCCTATAGGCACTGTGATCTTCTCTTTGCTGACATAACAGTACTCCTCCCACTAGCCATCAGCAGCTTATGTGTCGCTATTGTAGGAAGAATAGTTGTCAAGATAGGAACAGAACACTGGCAGGGGATATTGATGACCATGTCTTTTTCTTATTCACGGTTTCTTTCATAGTGCTTTTTTAGCGTACAACTGCTCTTAATAAAACTTAGTATTTCTATATTAAGTAGGAATATAATTTTTTACCTGAAACTTTGACAGAAGAAAGACATGATCATTCTTGGGAAGATCTGGAATGAAAATGATTTTCTTCTGGCGACAACATTATGGTAACATAGTTAGAACTTAGCACTAGCCACTAGCCCTATGCTTATAACAGTTTCTGCAGGCTTCCTGAAATTTCCCTGCTGTTCTACATCGGTAAGAAAAGGTTTGGGGTTCAGTTCTAACACAGCAGGAATCTCTGATACTAACATCTGTTGTTTAATGCAGCAAGTTACCCTTGAGCTTAATCGTCGGCAGCAGGAGGCACGTGAACGCCGTGATTGTTTGTCCATGCCGCCACCCCCAGCCCCTCCCCCACTCCCCTCTCCAGGGGCCCAGGGACAAGGGATGCAGGACCCGTTCATGATGCCCCCGCAGCAGCTCTCGCCACAGGGAATGGAAGGTGAGTGTCCATAACCCACAGGGTATCAGTCACTTATCTAGGCATGCTCAGAGCCCGCAGCAGCTGAAGGAGCTGAAAATACCCAGATTAGTACTTAAATAACGTTCTTTTATATCTTCCTTGGGGTACATGTATGCATTTTCTGTGGCTGAAAATGTCATGTGACAGTTGTAACAATGTTTTAATATAAGATTGTACAATATATAAAAAAGCCTTATTTATTTACTACACGCCCCCCCACCACCACGTGGAGTTACCTCCCTTACCACTCATGCGTGGCCAACCAGGTAAACACGTTAGCCCAACTCATCATTCCTTCTGCTGTCACGCTTCATCTAACACGTGCAGGCTTAGAAATACTGAGAGACAATGTCTGAGACTTCGAATACTGTATGTATATTGTCTGTATTCGTTCTTGGGAACGTTTTATTGACTTTGCAGTTGTACTTATTTTATGTGACTTGTAGTTGTAATTTATGCTTTTCCCCCGGTAGGTGTGCCAGCGAATAGCACTGGTCTTCCCTCAGGCTGCGATCCCATTGTAGCATCAGGGCTCGGCTGAGTTCTGCCTTCCAGGGGAGGCTTTCGCCTCTGCTCCGCGTGCTCCCATCATTGGTGCAGGATGTGGTCGACCCCTTACTCATTGGATCTCGGCTCCACTTCGATCTGCCTGAGCTTGTTAAGAGATACCAATTAGGAGATGAATCTCTTTTCAGCGTACCGGTGGTGGACGAGTGTGTGTTTACTTCAGTGACCCTCGGAGGAGGCTCACTTTCCTCGCTTGCTGCACCGGCGGCTAAACAGGATCAGCTGGTCCCCCCTTTTCCCCAGTTTGGGACCACCCACTCGCTTCACCCCAATGAGCCGGTGGATGGCGGTCTCTCCATCTTCTGGCAGGAGTGGGAGAAGGCTACAAACAACCCTGGGGTGCTGTCCACCATTACTGTCGGCCACTTACCAAGGCACAAGTCGCACTCCTGTGGCGTCCTGTCCTGTCTGGTCTAGGTGGGAATTCTGCGAGACGATGTTCAAGCTTTACTGACCAAGTCCGCAATAGAGCGTGTTCCACTGGGAGAGGAAATGTCGGGTCTGTACTCCACGTACTTTCTCGTCCGAGGAAAGACGGTGGCTTCAGTCCCATACTCAACCTCAAGGAGTTAAATCGCATGATAGAGGTTCCATCCTTCAAGATGGAGACACTTCGCTTGGTGATCTCATCTGTTCAGCCCGGCGATTTGGCTCATATCAATTGACCTAAAGGATGCGTATCTTCGTGTGCCCATATATCCCTCGTTCGAGCGTTACCTTCGGTTCTCGTTCGACAGGAATTGTTACCAGTTTCGGGTGCTCCCCTTCGGCATATCCACTGCCCCCAGGGTGTTCACCAAGCTCATGTTAGTGCCGGCCACGTTAGTTTGGTTGCAAGAAAGGCATTGTCATCCTTACTGCGGCACTAGACTCTACTTACGTTGTGTTAGATATTCTAGTCCGCCTTGGGTGGATCGTCAACCTCAAGAAATCAAACCTTGTACCCACCCAGGACTTTTTTTTTTCGGGGAGTGGTTCAACACTCAGCAGGGTCTGGTTTCCCTTTCGCCCGATCGTATCACCAGAGTACTGGAGAAGGTGTCTTCTCCCCGGCACGGACATGGCTCCGGTTGCTGGGACACATGGTGGCGACCGTCCCTATATAGCAGGCTGTGGCGTGTCTGTGGGCTCACTCTGAGAATCTGGAGCAGTTTCTCACAGTTCCCGAGTAGTTATTCCCTCACCTTCAGTGGTGGACCGATGTCGGGAATCTCTCCAAGGCTCTCCCCTTGAGCCTCCTGACGCCGGCTCTCTCTGTTCAAATGGATGCATCCCTCATGGGCTCTTTCGGGAGGCATGGGAGTACCTACTGTGGTATGGCCAATACGACTGCCAGGTAATTCCGTTATATCTCCCGGGGCTGGAGAATGTGCGAGCAGACGTGCTCTCTTGCCGGATCCTGGCCCTGCACGAGTGGATGCTTGATTGGTGGATATTCGGAGTTATCTCCCAGTTGTATGGGTCGTTCCAGGTGGATCTGTTTGTGTCTGGCGGGACGAATCAGACGCCAGTGTTCTGCTCTCGAATACCGGACCAGAAGGTGTAGGCCTCCGACACCTTCCTTCTGGATTGGATGGACAGGGTACTGTGGGCGTTCCTACCTCTACCGCTGATCCCCAGGGCCCTTTCCCAGCTATCCACCCAGCCAGCACCGCTACTTGTGCTACTGGCACCTCTATGGCCGTCGCAGAGCTGGTTTCCGGTAATTCTCAGGTTTCTGGCTCAGCCTCCTGTTTTATTACCTTTACGGCTGTACATTCTCGCTCAGAACGAAGTGCCGCACCCGGATTCGCGGATTCAGTGGGTGGCATGGCCTCTGTCATGTCTAGCCTCGAAGCACGCGGAATTCCTACAGCAGTTGCAGACACAAATCTGGCTTCAAGGCGGGATTTGACAAACTTTCAATATGAGAATAGGTTGTCCCGCTATGTGTGCTGGTGTTCAGATAGGGGGATTGCAGATCCCTTTTCTGCAGATTTAGTCCGAGTTCTGGAGTTCCTTCAGTCTCGTTTGGAAGAAGGTTTGGCCGCCTCGACCATTCGTGGCTACTCCCGCGCTATTTCCACTTTTCATACCCCTGTCGGTGGTGCTCTTATCCAGGCTTCTTAGCTGGCATGGATCGGGTTTGGCTTGCTCTTAGGCGAACCAGCTTACCTTGGGATTTGTCAGTTGTGCTTGATTGGCTGTCCGGTCCTGTTTTCTCACATCTATCGGCTATTTCCCTTCAGGTGTTAACATGGAAAACAGTCTTTCTTTTGGCGGTGACATCCGGTAGAAGGGTTGGTGATATTCATGTGACGCATCTGATCCGGCACTGAAGGTTTTTCACCCCGATCGTGTTTTGCCTCCCGGATAGTCACCATCCGAAGATCAATCATGCTGTCTATGTGACAGCTCCTATTGATCTTCCTACTCTTACCCAGCTTTCTACATCAGGGACCACTCCTATCCGTTGGATGTCTGTAAGACCCTCAGGGTCTATCTCAAATGAGCGTAGGGTATCTGTACAGGTACCCAGCTGTTCTGCTGTTATTGTGGCGGGAAGGCTGGGGTTCCTGCCAGTAAACAAACTATCTCTCGCTGGCTTGTTTCTGTCATTTGTCCAGCTTATCAGGCTAAGGGTAAGCTTCCCCCCGAGGGGTTGAAGGCTCACTCGGTTAGGGTAGTGGCTGCTTCGAAAACTTCTGCAGCCACACTGCCCATTGAAGCGATTTGCTCCACTGCTATTTGGAGCCGGCTGAGCACTTTTATCAGACATTACCAGCTCGATACACACTCTAGAGATCGGTTTGGTTTGTCTGTTCTATCCAGTGGACAGTGTCCTGTCACTCTGACCAAGTGAGTTTCGGTACATTGGTTTGGTTCTGCATTCGATTGCTCTGATCGACTATCCACTGAAGGCTCCATTTTACTCATTACAATTTATCTCCTGTTGGAGTTGACCGTATTGTTATATGTATGCCCTTTCGGTGCTCTACTCTAATTTTTTCCTATCATGCCTCTGTTTGAGCTGCTGGTCACGTGACCAGGTGAGTGTTTTTAGAGTAAGTAACATGCTTCGTTTACGATATCGCTAATTTTATTGTACTTAACAGAATTCCCACCTCCCTAGCCTTCGGCCTTTGGGAGTCTGTGTTTATGCATATAGGTGCCCCAAGGAAGATCTCAATGAAAAATAATTATCTAAACCTGTAGAGGTTTCCAATTCTTTGAAGATAATCTTCCTTAGGGTAGGGCCGCCCACCTCCCCACAATTCTGTTCACTGACGGTTTGTCAGCAGAAGGAATGATGATTTGGGCTAGGGTGCTTACATGTTTTGCCACACATGCATGGTAAGGGAGGTAACTCCACGTGGTGGGGGGGGCCGTAAGTAAATAAAAAGGCTTTTTTATTCATTGTACAATCTTTTATTAAAACATTGTTACAACTGTCACATGACATTTTCAGTCGCAGAAAATGCATGTATGTACCCCAAGGAAGATTCTCTTCAACAAATTGGAAACCTCAGAAGGTTTAGCTAAGTTTCAGTATACTGTATAATTAATTAATAAGATATATTTGTAGAGTAGTTGACTTCTATTTGATTATTGTTATTATCATTTATTGTTCAGATTGGAGTCATGGTCAGTTATTAGTGAGCCTTGCTCACGTTTTTGGAATGTTTTTTACATTTTGTAAGGAACATAAAGAAACCCCACATATACTCAATAAACGTCAGATAACTGTAAGCTGTAATAGATATGCAAACTTGGTTATTCTGAATATTAAGTAAGCAAGTTTCCAAGCATATACCAAGATGAATACCCATTCCAGTGCGAAGACCTGGCATGGAGGGTGTGCTACCTGGGATGATGTCTCCACGCCACCCAGGTATGCAGAGTCCAGGTAGACCCATGGAAGGTGAGATCAGTCATTGTATTAGTATTCCATTGGTAAGGGTTATTATGTGACGCGAGCAATCTGAATGTTTGAAATATTGATACCAGGATTACTAAGGTTGCATATTTGTGCTGCTAACAGGACAACAGTTGACGCCAGGTCACAGCCCCCTGCAGAGCCCTCTGGGGACAGGACCAATGCCAAGACCTCCATGGGGAGGAGATGAGTCCTTCCAAAAGTCCCCAGTTGGCCCCGGAATGGAGGGTTTCCCTCCACGTACAATCGAACAAATGGGCCCACGGCCTGGTGTTGAGAGCTTACCCCCAGGTGCTGGTCCTCCCCGACCCCCAGAGGCGGCTATCAGACCACCACAGCCTAATCCGGACCCTTACGCGTTTCAACCATCCACACCTCTTGCTGGGGATCAGTTCCCTGAGGGGCAGAGACCTTTATCTCATCCTCCCCGAACAGTACCAGTTTCTCAGCCATATGATCCTTATCACCAGCCACCTGGTACTCCAAGACAAACCCTTGAAGAAGATCCTTATGCTAAGATGCCGGGGACACCAGGCATTCCTCAGTCAAGACCGTATGATCCATACAGTAGACAGCCAATGACACCACACCCTGCAACTTCTGTCGCAGATTCATTCAAAGCACCTACCCAACGACCACCGGGGCCAGGAGAACCATATCCTCCGTCTCCGGGAACACCAAGATCTGCAGTCATGGATCCGTACCTCCAGCGGCCACGCCTTCCTCTACCACAGTCTCCAGGTGGACATGCAGGTGGTCCCCGCCCAGGAGACCCCATGATGAGGATGCGACAACCAGCTCCGGATCCCTATGCCTTTTCCCCTGGCACACCTAGGGCTGCCTCAGGGCAAGACGAACCATTCTTCCATCCTCGTCCTGGGCCAGGTGGTATGACTCACGGACTACGGCAACAAATGATGCAGCAGCTGTCACCACGGATGAGACATCCGTCTCCCGAACAGTTCCAGCAGCAGCAGCAACCTGCACCACAGCCTCCAACCTCTCAACCTACTGATCCCTACAGTCAACAGCCGATGACCCCACATCCAGGTTAGATATACATCAGTAACTGAAAATCATGAAAATAAGGCATTTGATTTGGATAATATTTTAGTTAATGAAATTCAGCCTTTTGTTTGACACATGTTTGTTAAAAGTAATTTACAGCTGTCTCTTGAAGTCTTCCTTACAGTATTATGTTTAACATGGAATGAGGTGACTGAACCAGTACGGAGATGTGATTGTATTTTTTGTAGGTCTACCACATTCTCCCCAGTCTCCTCACTCCACTCCTGGGGCACTCCGACACCCAGACCAGCAGTTCCCCACCCGGCCACCCCTCTTGTCTCGCTCACAGAGTCTCCCAGACCCCTACAGTCAGCCTCCAGGTAAACAGTCCCCCCCCACACACACTCATCCCTAGGGACACAGTTGGCCAAGTTAGTAAGATGCTTCAATTCTTGTGCAGTGTTGTATCACCTGTGCACACCATAAACCTATGGTTCCGGTTTATATATTGGCTTGCCCCTATTATGTTTATATATTTGGCAGCACCATGCCTGTTACGGTGGATTTTTCCCAAAGAGGTAGCTGTCTGCATAACTGGGAGATTTTATTATATGTATAGCTGACATATGGTTATAAAACTTCAATACTTTATAAGCAGGGTTCACCCATTGAACCCAACTGATTCAGTCACTACAACTTTCATTTGGGTACTTCTTAAAAGACAATACCAGTAAATCGTTGAATGGATTAGTATTCCCAGGTTAGGTTGGGATTGCTGGTTAAAAGAAGTCTCCTGCAACCTTGGCTTCACATGCCTGCTGTAGACGATGCTAGATGGATTGGTTGTCAAGTTTGGTTGTGTCCTTGCACCCACCAACCTGAGTGGGTGCTCATATCAATCACTTGTTTATCTGGTCCAGATGTTATTTGTTAAAAGATATTACTGACTTTCGCATCAAACAGACTTGATGTTGCTGTTCCCAGGCACACCGCAAGCAGGGGATGTGGGAATGGCGAGGACGCTGTCACAGCTGAGTCCGGGGAGTGGCATGGGTATCAGGGCTCCGAGACCTCCCTTCATGCAACAGGAGAAGCCCATGCATCCTGAGAGCGCCATGGTAGGCTGGATGTTGTGTGCTGTGCTGTTTTCATACATGCATACTCTCTGTGGGGATAACTTCCCTGGAAATAATTTCACATTGGCTTTTCCCAGTTAAATGTGTTGTGTGTGTTTGTCTAACAATATAACAACAGCAATATCCATGTTTTCTATAATTTCATTATTAATGATACTTGCTGCTACACCAACTCTACTGACTCTAACGTGAAGTTCCAGAGTAGTTATTCACGCAAGAGTATGACAATTTAACTATGCTTCCTTCTGCATGAGTAGATCTACATCTTGGGTGAAGGGCACTAAGTCTAGTAGCATTTTTATTTATGCATCTGCACTTTGATTTATATTGTCCTAGATTAAAATCGTAAACAGCTTTTGCCAAGACTGGCTTCATGTGTTAATAAGTTCATCATATAATGCTATGCTGTCTACAGTCAATAGCGTTGTAATGGTTAGTGTTAATGCACGTCATATGAGCTCATAGTGTATATATTTATGTTTTTATTAAAACTTCTGTTAACATGACTCAAATACCAGAAATAACATTTGTCCTCAAATTGAGTTCAAACTTGGAATGCAACAGTTGGGGTCTGTGCAGTTGGGGTCTGTGCTTGAGATAGATCATCTTAGAACTAACTGTAGAGCTACGACATTGTAGCAACTGTCTTTGTTTGCAGCCACATCAAAGTAGGTTGACAAATATTTGAAAATATATTGTTCAGTCAGTTCTGCTCAACATAAAACTTAAGGGTAGTGAAATATTTTGTTGTTGTTGAAGAATAGTTGGTTGTTTGGAGTAGGCTGTAGTAGGATTCAGCAGGCTTTACGCAGTTCTTGTTTGAGGCTTTGTCAGTGGGAGAATCAAGAGCTATAATACTTGGTAAAAGAAGAGTAAAGATTCACTGTTCTAAGCAGTTACTGTGTTTTAAGGGATAATTTGTCTTGGCAATTATTAGGGTTTCCATTGTGTCCCTGTCCCAAATCACTTTAAGGTACATCAGTCAGTGTCTCATCGAATAGGTTGATGTCCCAACAGCTTCAGACGTTTTTCAGAACGATTTTCTTTTCAACTAATGTCAGTGTTAGGAATAGGTGACCACTGGGTCAAACTTATTATACCCATTTGGTCATCATGTATATTTTGGGATGTAGGATTCTGAAAGTTGAACTGAGACATTAGAGCAATTTTCCATGATTTATTTGACTGAGAAAGCAATAGTGATTTCAGTATTTACTATACAAGGAAATGTTTTAGTGAGCTAGTTTGATGTGGTTGCAATGTGAGGATAAGTTGTGCACAGGTAGTATCAACTCTGACTGTCCTATGTTGTACGTCTCTAGCTTCAACAACTATACAGCCGACGGCACACTCACTTAGCTGCAGGATCTTGGCCTAGTTCTATCTCACACACTCTCTTGGTAAGTGGCACTGTCCTTGCCCAGCTGTCAGTTGGTTGTGCATGCAGTGTTGCTGTTGATGTTGTCCCTGTTGGTCCTCACATCCTCAGAAGCATAATGGACTCAGATTACTGGCAATGCTGACGCTTCTGAACCACTACTTCTATAGTAGACACAGTCATTGACTTATTGACATTATTCGTAATTTGTAAATGTTGACTGAACTTAAATGTTTTACAATGCATAAAGAAATTGAGATCCAAAGCATAAATTTCATTGTCATGTTTATCCCATTGTTCCAAATATTCAATAAATTCAATTGTTCATATGGTACAAGTATATCTTTCTTGTAAGAAATATAATTGTGTAGTATAGTACCCTTTGTGACAAGGCATTGTTGACCATACAGCCATGTTGATTCCTGTGCTTTAACAGAGACTTACAGTAGTCCTGGGGCGGCACTGTGGAACATGGCACTGGTGTTGTGTTGCCAGACTCTCAAGCCACCATTATGCTTCTGTTACTGCTTCCATGTTGCGTTCACTAGTCTACTTCAGTCATTTACAGCTGATTGTGCATTTTGTGTTTTAAGTACCTTGCCTTTTGAAGGCAAACAGTAGAACTGGGTAGATTGTGCTTGCTCCTGGGTTGGTGAGTTTTTACTCCGTTGGTGAGTTTGTGCCAATTACCGATTATTTCCGTCAATGCTCTGGATCATGGCAGAGCGTCAGTGCAACAAGTAATTGAAATGTTCACCACATCTATTTATGTGTACTCAACAATGAAAGAAATGATTGGATGATGTCTGTTCCAGTGTGCGTCACAAGCCTTCCACCTACCCTGTATTGTAATGTTTCCCCAGTTGTAAGTCTTACATTAATGGGCCTCCACCCTTGTGTACCATCACTGTACCCATACCATCCCCCAGTGTAACGTCAGCCTCACCAGATATATATTCCCATTCACACCTATTGTGTATCTGAATCGACTCCTACAGTTTGCTTTAAGTCTGAACTTAATCGATCAGGAATCCTTGGCACTATCCCATGCTTAATGTACAAGCTGACAAATATGGGGACTGGATGGTCAAGATGGCTGAGAAGTATCAATAGTATTGGTGACAGCCAAGAAAACTCCTATTAACCAAGACCTGTCTGATCATGACAGAACTTATGTGTTGGCTCTCTTGTTAGTTTTCAGAAAGAATTATCTTGTTGCCTGAAGAGGCACAGGTGGTCATTTGCTACACAGAGTTGCTTCCCTTTTGCGGGCCAGAAACCTGTGAATGTTGGCTCGAATACCCCTTCACTCCCATATGTGTTTCTATGTTTATCAGACCATACCTGTGCTCGTAGGTTTCAACTAAGTGGTAAATGCCGTGACCTTATCATTTCGAGCTTTACTGCCACTGACACACTGTGATATAACTGGAATACTGTTGAAAGTGTTGTTAGGCCAAACTCACTCCCACTTCTTGCCTGAAAGGCAAGTGATTCTGCCAATGCACAAAGACATCTCTAGCATCCCATTGCCTTTGATAATTGCTGCTATTGAACATTGGTTTCTATGGTCAAGAGCAGTTTGAGTACAGTTGTAGTTGCAGACTGAGTTTTTGCTCCGTCATCCACAAATGTTTGAAATGACTCACTGCATGCGTTCAGTGTGTTAGACATACAACCTGTGTTGCTAGGGCCCTGGAGGGGAGGTCCTGGAGGGAGGGGAACGCGGCAAGCAGCATCAGCAACTGCGGGAGATCCTGGCACAGCAGATCATGAGGTCGCAGAAAATTAAGCAGCAGCAGGAAGTATCAGAGAAGGCAAAAGGCCCCCAGTGGCCACCACAGGATGGCGTCCCTCAGAGCCTTCCTGGCACGCCACCGGGTACGCACGCTGTTGTAGGACCATGTTGTGCCATAGTTATATCTGTAGCTTACATGCAGGGTTAAAGAGTACATCAGTTGTATCCTTAACATTGTCTTGTAGAAAAGAGTTATCTACCCTGGTATTTTGTATAGCTTCATGATGTGTTGTAAGTTTGTGCCCCATGTTGGGTATTTTTGAATGATATGGATGGTTACTGCGATGAAAAAATATTCTGAAAGTTCTGTCAGTATTTTTATTTTATGGTCATTGTTAAAGTTAAAACCTTATAACAGAAACATCCATTAATATGCATTAGTGAGTTGAAGAGAGAAAACTTGTTGTTCAGAATGGGTTTATGATTGTGTAGTCCTGCAAATGCCTCACAAACAAACTGGATGTCATCTCCATATAATTCAGCTTCTAATTACTGTAATATTTTGTATTTCACAGGCATGCCACCAAGGTATATGGAAGGTGGTCCACGGCCACCCCCAGGGTTCTCTGAACAAGTTCCAGGGGTGGCTCACCCTGAACGCTGGGCTGCTCTACGACACAGGATGGTGAGACCACCTAACCCTGGTCAGTTCGGGGCAGGTACGTCTTCCTAAGATGGTTTATCCTATGATGTTATGAATAGAATCAATGTATTATGAGGTATTGCGCACAGGGCCATACACCTACAACAATCAGTTGTTTACATTGCAGAAGGAGAAGGGTTTGGTCCGAGAGGTCAGTTTGAGGTCAGACCAGGATTCCCTGGTGCCATGAGGCAGCCCCGTCCCCCAGGACCTGGGATGCCACCCCGTCAAGCATTCCCTCCAGGGACAGGGCCTAACCAGGGACCCCGTATTGGATCGCCAGGCCACGGCCCTTTCCCTCCAGGATCTATGGCTGGACAACCAGTAAGTCGTAGTAGTCCTGTTGTTCTCTAAGCAGTGCTGCAAATCATCCATCGGAGGTAGCTTTCAGGAAAGGTCCCTTGTATGCAATGGAAATAAGGATTCAGTTTGCACTCCCAAGATTATGATAGTAAAATGCCACCGTTGTTTTGCCATCTCATATTTTTCTGTTAAACCATGTTCCTTAAGCCAGTTTTACTACAGTTTGAAGAGAACGGTATATCTGAGGGCCTCATTCCACTTAACAACCATAGCACCAAGATGGTATCAGTCAAGATGGTTTACTTTGTGTGAACACAACTTGTACTTGTAGTGGCATGACACAGCTACATTGTTGCTGAATGTGGCATCAAAACACTCTAAAAATGTGTGTTAATTAATGAAGTGTTTTAATGTATAAACCCTTTATCACCACCCTTCTTCCCCGTCCCAGTTCATGCAGGCTATTCAAGATCACCTGGCATCTCAGGCCAGCCAGTCTCCAGGCCATCCGATGATGTCACCTATAGCTGTCAGCACTGCCACAACCCAAGGAGCTGGCTTCCCACCTCCAACCTCCGAGGGCCTACCTTCTATGGCTTTGCAACACCCGCCAGCAGTCGGGGGAGATAGTGTCCCCCCTACAGCAGTTCCCCCTCAGTTCCAGGGACCAGATCAGAAGCTGACACCCCCAGGTGCCAGGCAGATGCTCCCACCCTTTGCCAGGCAAGCATCACAACCCACACCAGCACAGTCAGAAGAGGACTTGTTTCAGGAAACACCTCTCACTTCAGCCCGAGATCCCATGATCTCTGAGAACAACTTGAAGACACAGGCGCCGGGGGAGGGTTTAGATGAAGCGGGGCTCACCACTCAGAGCGAGCAGCTGCACTTGTCTGACATTGATCTGAAGGTGGCAAAGCAGCCCATGTCTTCTGAAGATGAGAAACATGAAGATGACGACTTGCTGAGTGAGTACTGTTGCTGACTTCTTAGGCTAATTAACATGCAGTAAAATCTGCTGGTACTTGTTGAGTGAGTACTGTTGCTGACTTCTTAGGCTAATTAACATGCAGTAAAATCTGCTGGTACTTGCTGAGTGAGTACTGTTGCTGACTTCTTAGGCTAATTAACATGCAGTAAAATATGCTGGTACTCTGAAGTTACTTCACCTTACTGATGTATCAGCATAAAGGGGTGTAAGTTCATGAGGATTTCTTCAGATATTGCATTAAGATTCTATTGACCAGTTAGTATTGGGTATTTTATGGGCTGAAGCATTGGCTACTTTGGGAGAAATCGTATATGCAACAGCTTCCAATTTCTGGCTTTGTGAGACGAAATGCATACAATATTCTTAATCCTTGCAAATGAAATGAAAAATCTTGTCAGATGTTTCATCACAAATGACACATTTTCAGTGATCGAAGTTTCTTATCACTTATTCATTCACCTCTAGAGGAGTGAGTGTCACAATGTAAAGAATTTAAGTACTATGTTTTGCAGTAATTTCATGCAAGGACTAAGATACATTAGGCAGCCAGGGTGGTCACAAATTTATTCATTCTAAAAATCTTCTTTCAGGTGCAGATGGAACATTTGACATTCTGAAGTTTGCAGATCCAGAACTGGGATCTGATGATGACAAATTCCTTGATGAGCAGCTGGATCTTATTGAGGGTACCAGCAAACCTGAGGAAACCAAAACTGATCAGCCACCGAAGCATGAAGTTGCATCCACATCAGTGAGGCCAGAACAAGAGAGACCTGAGGAGAAGCCAGTAGTACCTGCAGCCACGGCAGACGAAGCAGGGAAGGAAACAGACGATGATAAATCACAGGACCAGAAAGCTAATCCTGCCAAAGATTTCCAAGCCAAATTCCTTGAGTTCAGCCAGAAAAGGCAAGAACAGTATGCATTAGATGCAGCTAGACTTGCTAAAGATGGGAAAAAGGACGAGAAAGACAAGAAAGCTGGTGGGGCAAAGGAAACAAAGCAGGGTGTCAGTCATATAGCAGCACTGCTGCAAGGCACAGAACCTATAGGATCCAGACTTGAAAGAAGTGAAATAGAGAAGAGGTTGCAGGCTGGGGTCAGAGCCTCCGAGGCTGGAAAGCCTCAGACAGATCCTCTGGGTCTGGGTCTGGGACAGAGACCGGGATTGGGTCCCGGTATGTCCCCTCTTCACCATGGCCCTAGTCCTCACCATGGCCCACTGACGCCGGTCCACATGTCTCCATCGGGCAGTGTCGGGGTGCCAGGGACACCAGGTCTTCCTTCACCAAAGTTCATTCCCTCTCCAAGAAGTGGGCAGCCATCCCCCAGAACTCCCAACATGCACAGCCCTTTCAGCCAGATGCCTGTACATTCCCCTCACAGCCAGCCTGTCACTCCGGGGGCATCTCAGCTCTCACCATTCTCCACCTCAGTTCAGTCTCCGTTCAGTCCTCCAGTTTCAGCCCAGTCTCCCTTTGGCTCTGGTCTGGTGTCAGCTCCACTGTCTCCATACTCACAAGGAGCACAGCCCAGACCAGTGCTCAGTCACAGTCAGACCAGTTTTGGTCCCAATACTCCACAAGGAATGCTCAACCCATCATCTCAATCTGGTCACCCTCAAGCCCAGTCCTTTCCAATGCATCATTCACCAAGAGCCACCATCACTCCAACCAACCAGTACACACAAGGGACATACGGGCAGCAGCTGAACCATGTACCCCCGAGAGGAAGCACCTTGACGCCAACCCCCAGCAGTATTTTGTATGGACAGTCAATCACTTCACAACATGGGATACGAAACCAAGGACCAAGACTTCCGTTTCCACAAGTGAGTCAGTCAAGCGGAGAGGAGGGACAAGATAGACCTGTCCTGCAGGGACAGGAGGGTGTACCCCCATCTGTAGCAATGAGCCAGGCTGGTATGCCAGGACACCCCCCCAGTTCAATTGCCCAGCAGCTACAGGGAGAAGCAGCAGCAGAGATTGCCAAGCTTCTACACCAGGGTAACATGGTCTCTGTTTCAATGGCTGGGCCAGGCCCACAGGGAATAGGAGGGATGAGGCCGGAAAGACCTGGGATGCCACAGACATCTCATCCCAACCTACAGCAGCAACTAGCACATGGTCATCCTGGAATGGGACCGAGGGGCTTGCCACCTGGCTATGTCGGCCAAGGACAACCACGGTTACAACACCCAGGCATGAGGCTGTTAGGACCCAGGGTGCCAGGATATCCCGGACCAGGGGGACCAGGAATGGTTCGACCAGCTCAGATGCCTCCACCTCAACCTAAGGAACAGTCGACTCTATTGGATGAACTGCTGGAACAGGTGAGAATCATAGTGTATAATTCCTGGAAATCCACCTTACTCAATTTAATCCCAAGTATCGATTGTAGGGTGGAATTATCTATACAATCATCTTGAATGGAACAGTCTTGAGGTAATCAAGGATCAAGCAGTTACTTGTGTGTTTTAAGTAGTGGATTGTCCATGGATGAGGTACAACCAAGGAAGATTGGGTTCATATGATATGATGTCATGTACAGTCAGACCACGTTAATCCAAACGCTTCTGTTTTTCATCAAAAACGTTAGGATAGTGAAACGTATGGACTACTGAAATGAACCATTATGTACGCCACTACAGTAGAGTTACTTCCTTTTGACATACTGAGACAAGAACATAAGAATGTACACGTTTTGATTGGGCCAGTTGCGTTCGCACAAGTGAGACCTATTAATTGATTAAAATCACAAACTAACGACATGTTCAACTCAGAAGTGTCACATCACTTATCAATTACCATTGAAGTTTACTGATGAAAATCAGCGCTAATCAATGGTGCTCACGAGGTAAGGGTATTATCCAAACCTTTTTGATGTACCGCCGGATTAATAAAGCAAAACCAAGCGTAATTAGCTAATCCGTTACCGCTAATTAATGTCTAGAGCCGGAGAGTGAAGCACCGGATTAATGAATCAACAGTTAATGAGGTTACATAGTAAACAAGATTGGTTACAACTAGATACCGTTCGGTTACGCGGGAATCGGAGTCTGGACTAACGCGGCCTGACTTGTACTCATGCTCAGTTGCATGCTACAGACTACAGTAAGGTTGCTTGATTTTGGAGTTGCCAACTCTTTGATTTTGTAAATGTAATGCTGCTGTGAAGGTGATGTCACTGATGGAGATAAGCGGAAGCCTGTACTTGCCTTGTTTATGTTTAAGGTGCTCTAGTGATGTTACATACATGTGATTTTGATGTAAGGGAGATGTTCCAGAAGTCTTAATGTTGTCATATGACTGACATTGATGGAACTCTGATGTTACTGTAACGTTGATTTTTCTGATGCTGCTGTGGTTGCAGGAGAAGCAGGAACAGAAGCGTCAGGCGGAACAGCAAGCCCTAATCCATCGGCGTGAAATCGGAGGAAAACCAGAAGCCATGATGCCGCCGGGCCTGAGACCAGGTTGATACTTATTTTACAAGTTGCATTTGTATCTCTGAGACTTCATTGTCTAATAACAAAACTGCAGCTGTGAGAGTTTTACATTGTATTCATTACTTACGCTCCTTTCTATTTCCATAGTTCTGGGACAGCACATGATAGGACCTCGCCTGGAAGCACAAAGGTATGTCGTGGTGATATTATCACGTGAGTCATAAGATATAACCATTGTCGGGGTACAGGAGTTAGATCACTTTAGTGCTAACATTGCTTTGTACAAGGTCACCATTTTCTTACAATGGCGCTGAAGACCCAGGTTCGATTCCCCACCTGGATACATTTCTGGTGTCCCCAGCCGTGATATTGCTGGAATATTGCTAAAAGCGGTGTAAAACTAAGCTCACTCACTCACTCTTACAATAGCTGTAGCTGATAGTTAAGTTCGGCATGATGTCAAGGAATGCGATATCCACCATCCAGTGTCCAGTTGGTCTTTAGGAGAGTGAAGCCCTCAGCTCAGATATTAGTTTACCTAAAGAAGGATACCACCATATTTCTTAGATAAGACCAAATGCACTAAGTTTTTACTAGACTTGTTATTTATCATTTTTTTTCTAGTCATGCAACCTGTCGTTGCAGTATCCATGCTAACAGTTTGAACTGAATAGTTCTAACATATTTGTGCTTGTGCCCTCAGGATGCCGGGGCCAGAAGGGGCATGGTCAGCTTCACAGACCACCGGGCAACAAGGTGAAATGGCTACCAGCCCTCAGTTCCCAGGATTTGGGCCCCGAGCTCAGGGACAGCTGAGTCCACGGACTCCGTCCCCTTTCCAGACACCATCCCCAGGGATGCAGCCACCTCGGATGAGCCCTCTCACTATGATACCCCCGCCCCCTCAGCCCCCCATCCCGCCACCTGGAGGTGAGAGACTTGTAATTAACCTGTTTGTTATGTAGAAACCCTGGTAACAGAACAGGGAACCCCTACCAAGGTAGTCAGGCTTTGGTAGCATGTAACTGGTCTTTACAATTTGTTAAGAACAGAAATATGGATATACACGATAGTTCCAGAAACTTCAAATTCATAGAGATTTAGCAGATGTTCTTTTTGTTTGTTTCAAACTCTTATTCAGGAAAAGATTAGAATACATATGGTGCTTTAAAAGATGCCAGTGAAACATGGAAATGAATGATTAAAGAAAAATACACTGGGATAGGGACATTGTGAATCAAGCAAATTGTAGCAACATAGAGTTCAGTTGGTGAGTCCTTAAGGTTTGCTACTGAGGCATTTGAATGGAGAATCTTGTTGAGTCTTCCATCTTCAACATGGGGGTTATGACATGATATCATATCTGATCTAATCAATATTGACCAGGGGCGGTGGGGTAGTCTAGTGTTTAAGTGTCCGCTTGTCATGCCAAAAACGCGGGTTTATTCCCCACATGGGTACAGTGTGTGAAGCCCATTCCTGGTGTCCCCCCACCGTGATATTGCTGGAATATTGCTAAAAGCAGCGAAAAACTTAACTCACTCACTCGTTGAATATTGATCACTGCTGCTCTTGTCACTGCGGTGATGCAGTCAGTAGTTGATCTCTGCTGACTATGAACATGTTGCCAGTAGTATAGATTGAGTAAGGGTGCATGGATGTTCCTTAAACCAGATCTGTTTGTGTGTGCAGGTGAGGTGGGGCCGGAGTACGATCGCCAGCAACTGCAGTATGAGGACTGGCTTACCAAACAGGCTCAGTTCCTGGACATGCAGATCAAGCTTCTGGAACAGCAGATTGCCAAACAGAAGAGAACCAAGAAGAGCATTCAAGCTCGACAGAGACAGGTAAATACCCCTGTCCTTGTGACTGTCTCCAGGGTCTGATCGAAAGAATGCCTGTCCAGACAGGGAATGGTGTTTCTGTATATTCACTGCCATATCACAACATATGTTCAAAGAAGGTACGAGCTTTCACACTATTATTATACAATGTTTTTATGGCGCACATGTCCACGCAACTAGTACGTGCTCAAGGCGCTGTTTTCTTCCCCTTGATCATTGGATGTCAATCTGAACGTCATATCGTATTATCAATCTCGACTCCCTGGGGATCACACTACTAGGTGCTTGGCATCAAGGGGATAAAATATCCTGTGTCTTGAGTGGAGTATCCATGCGAAAATGAGGTTGGCTAGCTCTGTAAAACAGATAGTAGTGTTGACACATACAGACAGACAGAGACTAATTGTTACCCGTGGTGTTGTGAACAATGTAGAGATTGAAAGGGCTTCTCATGATAGAACAGGAATCATCTGAGTTACTTGCATGAATTGTTTTAGGTATGTGTATGCACCTTTGAACCATTTCTGTATATTTTAATCTGCAGGCACGAAAAAATGGAAATGAGCTGAATCCCAACGATGTTGCGGAGTTGGAGCGGGTCACCACAGAGCAGTCGGGTCTGCAGAAGCAGCTGGAAGCCTTGAGGAAGCAGCAGCGACAACACCAGATGATGGTGCAGGACTATCGCACCAAACAGAAGGTACGAAGCCACACTTTGTAAGGTTCTAAACACGAGACACCTGGGATTCGAAGTTACAATAGGAAGTCAGCAGCCAATGCTGGTCTCGAGAGGATTGGTGTGTCAGACTTGCTGACTTGGTTGAAAGTCACTGTATCCAAAGGTTGTGGACACTTGTTCACAACTCATTGTCTGGTCCAGCCTCCATTATATACAGGCTTCTGTCATATAGCTCGAATACTGCTGAGTATGGCATTTCTCAACAAACCAATGTACTTTCACGGCTATTTCATTTTGGGTTTTCCTTCATCATAAAGCTGATATTCTGTCAAGAAGATGAAATTCTTTTTCTGAAACTGCTAACAGTGGACAAAATGACAAATTTGATCTGGTATAATTCCTTTGTGTTTGTTATGCTTCAGGAACAGTTTGGTCGTAACTGGCTACCATCGCCAGTACCTGCTCAGGCTAACCAAGCGGTGCAGGTCTCTCCTGCATCGACACCTTCTGCCACTCTGTCTTCCTCTCCTGCCTCCACACCTGTAGGAACGCCCCCACAGACTCCACCAGTCCGTGCCCCGGGTGCAAACTCTGTCCGATTGACTCGCACAGACAGACAGGAATATGAAGCTTATATGCAGAACAGGCTGCGAATGTTGAGCCAACAGACAGGAGGGTCAGGCATGCCTATGACTGGGCCAAGACTTCCTGTGCCCTCAAGCCAGATACAGGGGCAGGTACCCCAAGGACAGCTTCCACAAGGACAGATACCCCCAGGTCAACATCCTCCGGGTCAGCATCCACCAGGTCAACTTCCTCCGGGTCAGCATCCACCAGGTCAACTTCCTGCTGGTCAACTTCCTCCTGGTCAACTTACCCCGGGTCAACTTCCTCCTGGTCAACTTCCTCCTGGTCAACTTCCCCCGGTTCAACTTCCTCCTGGTCAACTTACCCCGGGTCAGGTACCACCAGTACAACTACCACCAGGGCAGATATCCCCGGGACAGATATCCCCCGGACAGCACCCTTCAGGACAAGGTCCGCCAGGTGCTGCACTGTCACCAGCAACTGTGGGTCCTGGAGGTCCTATGGGCCCTGGTCAAATGACAGCAGCGCAACAGGCGCGGCTTACTACTGTCCTAGGGGTTAGTATTTTACTGTTGTCTGCCGATATTGTCAACTGATTGTGATGCACTTAGATTGTTTTATGTGTTCCAAGATGTGAAAATTGTGAAATACATATGAAAGGGTAACTTTAACTTACACATGCGTGCAGGATACTGTCATGCGCTACGATAGAGTGATTGAATAACTAGTGGTGGGCAGGTCACCTGGGTACAGTGTGAAGAGCTTAGCCTGGTTGACACTGGTAGGTCACTTTCATAAGTGCATTAGTAATAGAGTTAATGGAAGAAGTAAATGCTCACGTCTCAACAAGATGATTATGTTGGTCACTAGAAATTGTGCCCTCGACCCTCGACAAGACTTACTGACTTGTTGACACATCATCGTATCCCAACTTCATAGATTGATGCAAATGATGTTGATCACTGGTTTGTCGGGTCCATACTCGGTTATTTACAGACCGCCGCCATATAGCTGGAATATTGCTGAGTGCAGCGTTATACAACAAAGAAATAAACTGTTTGCATATTCAGCTCTCCAGGGAGTGAACAATTGAGGGCTGATCGAATAGCCAAGTGGTTAAAGATTTTGAATGTTGTGGGCAAGTATTTGACCAGTTTTAGAACCCTGTTCCTTTGAGTGCCCGCTTAAGCAACCAGAATCCGTATGTACTCACTATCTGATGCACTATTTTGTAATCATAGGACAACAATCCGTTTAGTGAGGGATTTCAGCAGAGAGAACAGCTTGAACGGTTCCGTGAGAAGAACTGGGCTCAGATTCACGAAGGTGCCACCCCTCCAACTACTGAAGTGCAAGGGCCAGGTACACCAGCATTTGCTCCAGTTCAGCTGTTAGCTATAGCGCAAACACTTGCTTACCAAGAGCTGACGATACATGTTGTACCTACATTCTAGTGCGCTAGTGTAATGTGGCCTGGTGATAGGGTTAAGGGCTGCTTCTTTCCCTTTTCAGGCCACACTGACTCTTTTTCTGTCCAATTTATGTTGTTACTCTGCACCAGTGCACTTCTCTGTGGTTGGAATCTTTGTAATATCAACGCCATGTGTCACTGTTGGGGTTGTAGATGGAACCATCCATCCTGACAACCCACTCTTGACACACCTTAAACAAACATAGTCATGGTCTTGGTCACATGTATGGATATCATAATTACAAGTTACCAGAAACTAGTTTCGGGACAAAGCTTGTGGCCACTCAGCATTTCAAGTGCACAGAGTCAGTTGTGAAGTGATGAGTGGTATATGTTAAGTGTTTCTGAACTGCATGTTTTTATACAAGATAGGGTCAGGCTAATTACATTTAATCCCAAGCCAAATATTTATCATGGGTAGTGGTAATGGGTTTACTTGGACATCCAACAATGATGTTGTAGCACCTGCTGACTCTCTAGCACCTCCAGCTCAACCTCTTCCTCAAGCCCTCCCTCAGATGCAGTTCTTCAGGGAGAGAGGGATGACGTTTGAACAAGGCCCTCGCTTCACACGAGGTATGTCTGCACCATTACTGTCTTTCTTGCTTTGTCTTCAAGTTTTACTTGTTTTATAGGATTCTTTGACTTCTTGTAGTAATTTTATTAAACATGTCTATTGTAAAGTTTTGTCTTTGCAGATGCCTGTATATTATATCTTGACTTTATTGCTATTTGTCATAATTTAATTAGAGCCCTAGATGCAGTTTGGTTGTGTTTTATGAATATTATTATAAGGCTCCTGAGAACATTTTACATGAGGCATGATTTTGAGATTGGTTGCCAGCTCCACTTTCCACAACATAGTGAATTCTTTTTCAGAGAGATCGTCCTTGGGGTACATATTATGCATTTCCCGGCTGAAAAATGTCCTGTGACAGTTGTATCA